>ML818890.1:51010-70804 GCA_009831015.1 Picea engelmannii
AAGCTATCTAAAACAAAACTCCAACTAAAAGAACATAGGACTTAGTATAGACTAAGAAATTGCTTGGAGCCTTCAACCCCATTAATCCACTGGTAAAAAGTGATCCAGCCTTCTAGTTCCCTCAATGACAGCTTTGAGAGATGATCAACTTCAACAATATATTCCCTGTAGATGTGCTCAAAGCTAATGTCAAGAAAAGATTTGATTAAATCCTTTATTCTAGACTTCCAGCCCTCAATAGTACTTGACTGAAGTCTACCTCTATTGGAAAGCCAATCAATCACTACTCTAGAATCGCCTAGGACTTAGAGTCCGTGGAAAGACAGATGTAAAGCTAACTTGAGTGTTGGCCATACTCCCATTAACTCAACTCTGGTATTTGTGACTCTCCCACAATTAAAAATCCATTTATAAACTGTTAAGTATGGTGTTTTAAAGACTCCACCAGCCCCACATTTTTGGCCATCCAGTTGGGCAACTCCATCAAACCATGTTGTGGTAATTACCCTTTTTGAATAAATCATAATAGAATGCAAAGGGGCAGACTTTTGGGATTTTAATCCTCTATTATGAAGGCCTAAAGTTTTATAAATCATTGAGTGGATTGATGGCTTTTTCTCCTCGAAAATTGATGAGTTCCTCTCTAACCAAATAAACCAACAGATGTGTGCAACAATCACTGTAGGAACAGACTTTTCTTCCACCCAATTTTTAAAACACTCATTCAGGGTATTCCCATTCTAGCAATTTTTAAAGCTTTGAATCTTGGCCAATCTCTCCCACACTGATTTTGCAAAGGAGCAATGAATGAAGAGATGACTGGTGTTTTCAATCTTTTGAAGACAGATATGACATCGAGGCGGTCCTTCCCAACCATTAAATTTTAGATCTTCCTAGGTTAAGATCTTATTCTCTGCTGCCAACCAGATGAAGCATTTTATTTTAGTTGCAGGTCCCATTTCCATAAAGCTTGTCACCACCCTATTACTTATGTTAAACCCTGAGTAGAAAGCAAAAGCCTGATAAGTATTATTTACAGTGAGGATTCATGAGTTATCACCTCTGGTCCACATAAGTTCATCTTCTTTGTCTTGGAGATAGGCACCCGAGTCAATCAGGGCCCTCCAAAATTGGTTCCATTCCTCTTCTAAAGCACCTGAAAGGCCTAAATCAGTACTAGAGAACTACAAGGAGGAGGAGTGATGGTCCGTGAGCCTCCTCGCCTGCAAGAGAGAGGTGTTATTGTGTTTTTTTAATTCAGATAGAAGAGTTAAAGAGATGAAAGACTTATTACCCATTCCTAAGATCTTGTCTCTACCAAGAGAAATGAGATGACCCGTACTCGGCGACCAACTTAACCAATGTGTGATCAAATGGATTGATTTCAGAAGACCTTTCCAAAATTTGGAAGTCATATTTAGGTGGAAAGTAGGAGATCTGAACTAGTTTTTAACCGTAGTGTAGGGAAGGTACTTATCAATAACCACTTTATGCCAAATACCATCACGCATCAAAGCACGTCAAAGAGAATTTGTAGCCAAGGCCTTGTTGAAATAGAAAATGTTTCATAGACCCCATCCTTTGTATTTCTTTGGAAGTGTGAGAAGTTCCCACTTGCAGAGATGAAAATGTTTTGATTCGTTGTTTCCTTTCCAGAGAAAACTGAACATATTTTTTCTTAGATGATTTAACACAGTGAAAGGGATGGTCTCCATAGACATCCAGTACATCACTTGACTATATAACACAACCTTCAATAAGGTAAGGCACCCTCCCAAAGATAACCACCTGTAGCACCAATTTCCTATCTTCTTTTCCACTTTCTGCAACATCGAGTTCCAATATTCAACACGATGCAATCCAGTTTTCAAGTGATAACCGAGATATTTGAAACCAACAGAGAGATTAGAGAAAGTAAAAGGCATAAACACTCTACATGGAGCTAAATCCAGAGACGACAGTCCTTCATGGAGGAACGAATATTTTGGTTCATTAACCTTAAGACCAGAAGCTAAACAAAACAGTTTAATGATCTTGTTGATCTCCCACCATTCACTTAAAGTAGCATTTGACATAATAATAACATCATTTACAAACAAAATATGAAGAATTTTAATAGTTATGGAGAATTTTATACTAGTTAGCAAACCGTCGATCTGACCCTCTTTTAGTAGAAGGCTGAGACCTTCCATAAACAAAATAAATAACAGAGGCAATAAAGGGAAACCTTGGCGGAGTCCTCTGCCACTTTTGAAGAAATCAGTGGCCTCCCCATTTAATAAAACAACGAAGGACGAGGAAACAACACAACTCATAATCCAATTAGTCATCCCAACACCCAGACCAATTTGGATTAAAATCATCCTTAAAATATCCCAATTAATACAATCATAAGCCTTCTGAAGATCCAATTTCATAACCATAGATTTTAAATTTTTTATTTTTATACTATGGAGGCATTCATGTACTGTCCCAATGGCATCCTGGATTCGACAAACTTTCAAAAATCTTAGCTGCTCTTCTGAAGTGATCCGGATAGTAATGGCTTTAACCTGTTTGTTATGATCTTTGTGATAACTTTGTAACAAAGGTTGCATAAGGAAATAGGCCTGTAATCCTCAAAATTTTAAGGCTTATTTACTTTTGGGATTAAGGCTAAGAAGGTTGAATTCAGACCACTAGAGATGATATATTTTATTCTCGCTTCTTCCACCATTTCTAAAAGGTCTCCCCCTACCAGATCAAAGTAATGTATAAAAAAATCTATCGTCTAGCCATCGAGACTTGGGCTCTTGTCACGCTTGAACATAGATAAAACCGCTTTAAGTTCACCCAAGAGAATCAGGTTGTACAAGGTTGCTTCATTTTCAGTGACAAACCTGGAGAAAAGACTTACCACTTTAACTTGGTCACAAGTCGATGGGGGATCTTGTGCTTTGAAAAAAAAATTAAAATATTTAATTGCTTCTGCTTTAAGATCCTCTTGACCACTATGAAGAAAACCCATATCATCTCTGATTTCCCAGACAATTTTACGATTTCTCCTGAAATTGGCAAAGTTATGGAAAAATTTGGTGTATTGATCACCACTTTTGATCCATATGGCCCTACTCCGTTGCCTCCAGAGTTCTTCCTTTTCCTTTAAGTACTTGTTTCTACTATGTTCAAGATTTTTTAGATATAAATCCTCCTCTATGGTTCTCGAACCTCCCAAAGAGTGCTAGAGAGTATTCTTAGTATCTTCTTCTAGCTTCAACATAAAAGTGTTTTCTCCTATAGTGTGTAACTTTGCCCAAAGTTTAGTTTTGGATTTTAGTTCTTTAAGTTTCCAAACCAACCTTCTTTGTTTTCCACGCTCACCAATGAATTTCGGGTCTGTCCAAAGCTTATGAACCATATCAGAGAAATCCTAATCTAACAACCATTGTGAGTTTAATTTGAAAGGGTATGCCTTAAATAGAGGAGAAATTTCCAACTATAATAACATCAGAGCATGGTCTGATACAAATGGATATTCCACCCATGACCTATAAATGCCAACACTCGATAGAAAATCTTCTAACACAAGAAACCTATCCATCATTTTCTCAATAGCATCCATACCAGATCGTCCATTCCTCCACATTGGTACCACCTTCCCCAGCTCGATATCAATAAGTTTTTTAGTTTGGAAAAGGGCTTTAAAAAAACCGTCCAAGGACCCCATTATAGCCGAGCCACCCCAGGTCTCACCCGACGATAAATTTATGTTTAGATCCTTTGCAATAACTAGGTTTTTGATAGATAACAGTCTCGAATCAACAACTAGGTTCCAGAACCTTCTTTTCTCCAAACAAGGACCATAGATATTAAGCAAAGCAATCTCCCTTTTGCTAGCTATACAAGATCTTGTCAATAAAAGTCCACCAATAGTGAGAAACAAAACCAGATTGTAAATGCTCGGATCCCACGAAGCCAACAGTGCAACAAAAGTACCAAAAGAATTAACCGCACAACAAACCCAGCTCGGGAGAAAAAACATGCATGAAAGATCTTGATTTTTGAGTCGACACCAAAGTTTCCTGAAGAAATACAATATCAGGTCGAGTTCTATCCAAAATACGTCGAAAGGAGGATGATTTTAGGGTGCCTCCAATCCCTCTAAGGTTTAGAGAAAGACAAATCATTATTTTGCATGAGCTAGGGCCTTCATTGCTCTAAGTGCCCCACTGTCAGTGGAAGGACGCAAATCAGGATCCAAGGAAGTCGAAATTGTTGATGTTTTTCGGGTGCTCCTCGTCTTTACTGGCGAGTAATCTATACCCAAGCCCCTAGACCATGCAAACTCTTTCCCAACCCCTTCAGCAAGTGAACGAGAATTACTTGTCTCCCCAACATAATTACCAGGATCAATAACAGAATTATCGAGATAGACAGGTAGCTGAACTGAGGAGTTAGGACCACGAATAAAGGGTAGTAAGGAATCCAAAACCGTATGTAGGGTAGGCTAATCTTCTTTGGGTTCATGGTAACCTAGGAGGGAAGGGGAGCCATCAAATGACAGGCTAGTTGGTAAGGGACTGGCCAAAGGAGTAGTAACCAGCAAAACAACAGGACGACCAGACTGGTTTAAAACATCATTAGGTTTACCGGACAAGAAGGAAAAGTTTTGCCACCCAGAGTACTAACCGACAAGATATCCTTGTCATGTTGACTCCCTGACCCTAAGTCACAAAAAAAAAATCCAACACATAAGACACATCCACACTAGTAGTTAGATTTTTGAGCCATTCCGATGCATCCAGAGCATCATTTGCTAATAGAGACAGTGTGGAATCAAGTGCAGGGCAAAGGATTCTCAACTTATCCATCATTGTACCCGTCGAATATGACAAATCAGAATCTTCCTATGGAAACTGGAAGGAGCTGAGACCAGTGTAAACAACACCTGGGGAAAAGTCCCGTGTATTTCGGTGAAGTGCACAGTCTTCAGAGTCTTCTTCCTCCACTACTAAACCTTTGCAGTCTCGTCTCAGGTGACTAGTGCTCTGGAAAAAATTGCACCTGAAGGGTAACCCTAAATAATCCAGACGTTGAAGAATCCGACGTCCTCTCCACTCAATATCCATGAATTTTGGAAGCTCGTTGTGTATATCCACTTCAACCAAGAATTTCCCGACTTTCCTAGATGTTGTCGAGAGTGGGGACTTGTCCATTGAAATAAAGGTGCCCAAGGAGTTCCCAATTGCTTGCAGGGCTCCTTCATTCCAAAATTGCAGTGGTAAACCGAGGAGAAGGACCCAAAGGTGTCTGTGTTGGAAGTATTCGGTAACAGGGTCAAACGCCACCCTCCAACGTTTTAACATAAAGCTACCTCCACCAATAACCCATTTACAGTCCAGTAAGAGCATAACATCATCGGGCAAGTTACACAGAATGTCGAACCATCCTTTTGTTAAGGACAAAAGCTCAGGTGTGTATCCTAAAAGAGGATTCCAAACTCGCTCAACACAAATGGGGAGCGACATAGTACATAGGTTATTGTATGAGAGTCTCCCCACGAGACCGCATAATGACAGCCTACAAATCTCCTCGAGACCTACATTTGAACCCAACACCATCCTCTTCACTACCTTGTTCGCCTTCCACAGTTGACGACCACCCCCGGAAGGACCAAAGGGTTTCCCTGCTATTCTTCGAGAGTCTGCAAAACCCGCTCCACTCGACTTCTCTCTCAAACCAGTTACAATGGTGTGTGTTTCCACTACCAAGGGATTATCAGTTAAGCCAGGGAGGTAATCTGAAAGTGGAGGAACATCGTTAGAGTTAAGACTATGGGGGCGAGTGTTTGGGCATGTTAGATCAATAGGGGGATGATTAAGGGAGTTTTTACTATTTCCCAGAGAGTCCACCGAGGCGAAAAGACCCTCTGCCTGCCAAACTCCTTCATCCTCCACTCCCATGAGAACTCTAACGCCAGCATCAATAACTGCCATCCTAGGTGGGGCCATGGGAAAGCCACCCGGGCTCCACTAAACTGGTAAATGCTCAGACTTTGTCGTATACCATTTTCCAAGAAGCCACCTGGGCTCAACTAAGGTCGTTCCTTAACTCCAGAATCCGTCAAAAACTAGTTACCAAGAAAATCAATAAATGGAGGCTAGTTAATGATAAGGTTAATAACTATTTTCATAACAATTGCAGTCCACTAAAAAAATGAAAACCGCTATAGGGTAGTTCATAAACCGCTAAAGTAAGGGGCCAAATAAGAGCAGTAAGGAAATCTAAAGAACTGTGAAAAAATCAAGCTAGAAAGGCTGAAATCTAAACTAAGTGAAGGTTTGTAAGCTACACCCACTGGTAACCCAGGAGCGCAACAGTGAGTGCATGGGTTCGGCTCAAATTCCTTGCTGAAATTCCCACGCTACCATGTTTTCAAAATCTCAGCACTTGTGCACCACACCTCCGACTCCTCTACAAAAAATAGAATAACAATCATGTGATAAAAGTGAAAGTCCACCCCTTTATACACCACCAACTAATATTTCCAAATAAGTAGTATGGTTTTCCTAAATAATAATGATGAGTCCTGTTCCGATTATGCTAATAATTTTTAGCAACAAAAAAAATCGATTTAATCTCAACTTATCACCACACTTACACATTGTAAAGATTGGTTGGGTACATAAATACCATGCATGCATGCACTCCAGAAACATGTGAGGTGTGGGGAATACCATGCACTCCAGAAACATGTGAGGTGTGGGGGGCGCTGGCATTTTCGCTATGTGTGCATGAAAAGACGGAGTCATCATAATCTTCCAAGCCCTGACCATAACGAATTGAAGTAGACGGGACACGCAATGACAGCCATCATCCACTTTTTCTATATGGAATCTTCTAGGTTGGATATTGGCCGCCGTGACTCCTCAGCCAATGCTTTGTATGTGCCCATGCTCAACGCGAAAAAGGACAATCCAAATCCTGTTTTCGTAGCATCAGATCTGGATTCCTGATAATTCCATTTTCGCTGTCAACAGGCCCATCATGCAGCGCCTTTTTAATGAGGAATTTGACGTAGCTTTCGCTATCTATATGATGATCTGTCAGTGAGGCCTACTTAGTTTATGTGGGAAATAATTAATTTAAAGAAATTAAATTTTAATCTACAGAGTAAAAGTTTGGGTACATACGTACGCGCAACCATAGATGATACCGTTTTGAAAGGAAAATAAAACAGATTATTTTTTGTTAAACACTTTTAAATGAGATAATTAAATGACTTTGTTGTAATTAGGTTTTAAATATTTTTAAGTATCTATTTTGTTAAAATAGCAAATTTTTCCATTATTTTTGAGATTTATTAGAGGGTTTTGCTTCTTTGATGGAAGGACCTTTAAGGGATAGAATTTGATGGAGAAATTACTATCACTATATAGTGATTTGCCCATTAAATGTGATTAAAATTCTTTTATTTTGAAATTTCAATCTTGTGTCCCATCTTCTTATTTGGTTGTTATGAACATTTTTTTGACATTTCTTTAATAAATTCTTCAATTATTTGTTAATCTTTTATAATAAAATTGTAATAGAAAATTTGTTCTAATAATCTCACATCTACCAATGAGAGATTTAACCTCAAAGCTCACAACTCTTCCTTCCATATTATGATGCACATCCCATGAATAAACTAATTTACAAGCCACACTCTACTCCCTTACTATTGGTGAGATGGCATTGGAAGTACCAATAAAAATGCATTCAAATCTATCCCTAAGTTGTGAGGGAGTTAGGAAATTTACTCGGTATTGGGTAAGGATAAGGATACATATTGTTTATATGACCCTAAAGTAGCAACAAATTTATGCATTGGGGTATGGTTGTGCCTAGAGGGTACACCATCTTTATACAAGTACAATAATACCGTAGAAGTATGATTGACATGAATATGTGAACCCACATTATACTCTGGTCTATATGTGAGACAATTTTCCCTCTAGGAATATAACGTGTATGATCATTGTTATTTTTCCTGCCACTTCAAGTCCAAATAAAGCATATCTATCTTCATCCATAATCTCACATCCTAGTGACATACGTCTTTGTTGTTTATCATTCTTCCTATGTTAAGATGCCCACTTCAAGAGTATCCTAATTTACATTTAGGTGCCACACCCTTATTTTCCTACCATCTGTGAGATAGCTTTGGAAGCAACACCAAAAATGTGCTCAAATGAATGCCTAAGTTGTGAGGGAATTTCACCTAGTTTGGACCCTCTTCTCAAGGCATTGGTTTTGTTAGTGGATAGGGATAATTATAGTTTATATGCACCAAGATTATCTCAATTGCAAATTCCCTTCGCTCATCAATGTGGCTAGTTGCCCCCTGTCCATCTCTGTGTACCATGTCTCATCTACCGACATTCAACTTTTCTCGACAACAACGATGCTCTGAAAACTCGTTTATCGTGGGTCAAAGCATTTCTCTAGTTTATTGTGTTTTCGCCATTTTCAAGTGGTATGCATTTATATTTCTAAATCTTCACATTTCAAGTTGTATGCATGTATACTTTTTAATCTTCACATTTCAAGTGGTTCATCGTATTCTTTGGTAGTATAATTACATAATATTTAAACATTTTAAAGGGATAAGTATCACACAATACTTGTGATTTTTATTATATATATATATATATATATATATATATAAAAGGATGTTGAATTGTCGCATATCGATTATGTGCATCATTGTTTTATAGTGGATTAATTAGTATTTCAGATTTTATTTTATTTTGCTCTTAATTTTTTTTGTAATTTTAATAATATTTATTGGAAGAAGTAAATAAATTATGAATCATTTATCAAATATCAATGTATCTTTAAAAAAAATTATTTATAACACAAATAAGGTTTATAATATAAAAATGGAATAATTAAGAATATTAATTTGTCAAATGGTTTTCGATTTTATGGGAGGGAGAGAATTCGATTTTATGGGAGGGAGAGAACAATTCTCTCCCAAATAGTTCATTTGTATAGATGCAACTTAAATATTATTAGTGCAAAACAATACTCAATATCATAGTTATAACAACTTTTCAAATTTTACATGTATAAGTAAATTCAATATTGACAAAACTTTACTAAACTTTCAAGGACATTATTGTTTATAAAGATTGTTACACATTGAATAATTTCTCTCAAAAATTATAGACCTCACTACCATGTGCCAAACTCTAATTCAAACATTCCTTCAATGCTTTGAACCCTTTTTCAAAGGGTAAATGCCAAGCTAAATCACTCTCCATATTATATTCTACACCATTAATCTTATGTAAAGAAAGCAAGTCCTCCATATCATAGAGAAGAAAAAAACAAAAGTTCAGTAGTGGGCTTTAAACATTATAGATATTTGAAATTCCAATATTTCATGATGGATTAACAAAATCTTACTTTAAATTAATATTATGGTGTTGACTACCTAGAAAGATGTGTGGCCTAACAATTCATCATTATTACACTTATTTATCCTTCAACCTTCTTACTATTGAGTTCTACATGCAAGGAATCCTTTGCAATGTCATTATTAACATCATCTCCAGAGGATTTTTGATCATCCACAATTGATGGATTTGCATCTTACTTTGCCTCTTGTTCATCCTATGAACTCAATCTTTCGTCATTTACTACGTCAAGATGAAGGCCTTCTTGAACGTCACTTTTCTCTCCCTCTTTAACATCTTCATCATCTCTTGTTTCATCACATATTATTTCTTTTGGCTCTTCTTCATCACCATTGAGGTCAACTTTTTCTTCATAACACTCATAATCCAAATCTTCCATAGATCCTCTAGTGTTTGGCATTGTCTCAATCTTCACGTATATTTGTTAAATTCTACCTTACAAAGCTTGAAGGGCCAATGTGGATGAGTTAAAATAAGTTTAAAATTAAGTCCAAATATTACAAAGTTAGAATCTCAAAGGATTAAAAATGAGTCATCGGACATTGCCATGAGAGATTACAAAAATAAATTTAAAAGGATTCCATCTTATAAAGCTTGAAGGGCCAATGTGGAGGAGATAAAATAAGTAAAATTAAACCCAAGTATTACAAAGTTAGAATCTCAAAAGATAAAAAAACAAGTCATTGAACATGGCATGGGAGAGATTACAAAAATAAATTTAAAAGGGAGAAGAATCAGTAGATTTGTTAAACACAAAGTTTTACTTAGTAAATGTGAATAAGAAGATTCCCTCAGTGTCTATAGGAATAGGGATTTATTATCATTGAAATAACAAAACATTAAAAATAGATTTTTCATCATTAATATAACCAGACATAAAATACAAAAATGTGCCTTTTTAAAAGAGAAAAAACAATTATCAACCAAAACTGTTGTTGGATTCACATTTCAAAAATTTATTGAAAAAAATGCTTGGGATAACACATTTTAAGTATGGAAACACCATTTGATTCAATAATGAAAATTTAATAAATTCAAAAACAATCAATGAATCTTTTAGTATAGATTATAACAATTAATGTTTTTAAAATTAGTCAACTTAGTGAAACATTTTCCAAACATAGGGAGGGAAGAAAATCTTAAAGGACAAAAGTCATGAACACAATGATACCTAAATGTGAATTTCTACATTGTTAAAAAGTTAAAAAAGAAAAATTGTAAACCTGAAGAGAATTTATGAGTTAAAAAATGCATAACTAACTAATGTTTGCACCAAGAAAACATAAAGGCATTATATAACCCAAGTGTGCCCATGTGTAACGGTGCATTGAATCTATGTACATTGGGTACAATGAATATGGACACACCCAAGTCTGATATGCAACACAACGATACAAAACTCTAGGATGCATATCTTAAGTGCACACAACTAGGCAAAATACCGAACATTGGAACTTGACATATGCAACCTCAAGATGAAAATCGACATGTTTAGATAGGTCCATGGTACTTCAAAAAAATGGTCAACAAAACCCTTGGTTTAAATTAATTTGATGGATTCAAAGGCTCTTGTTTTCTTTGGGGTAATATTCACCAAAAGACATATATCAAGAATTGAGCCATGAACCTAAAAATGATCATACAATCAAGTACATCATGAATGAAATATAATAGGTTCTATTAAACATTTATGAGACCAAATCAGTGGTGCAAACCTTTAAAAATCAAGAGAATGATTCAAATATACTTTGATTGTATGATATTTTTTTTTGTTTTTGGGTCAATTCTTGATGTATGTTTTCTCAAATAGAATATAATAGGTTTTATTAAACTTTTATGATACCAAATCAATGGTGCAACATTTCAAAATCAAGATAATGAAAATGTAGGAATGTCAAAATATAGATGAAATATAAGAGTGAGTGGGTACCTCCATGAAATGGATCCAATGTTAGAGGGCACATCATGTGTTAACTCAAGTTTAAGAGGGATACAAAGCATTAAAACTTACTATCCTTATATCTATTTCATCTTAATAAATACTTCTTCATTTTATATTTATATTTAGTATTTGGTTTACTCTTATGTCAATATATTTAATGGTTTTCATTCAATTATGTCAATAAAATAAAATTAGACTTTATATATCAATCATGGTAGATAAAAACAACTTTTATTGTTTCCTTTTAGATATTAATGATCAATATTTTTATAACCTCTTCAACTTTTTTCAACATTTAAATTAAGTTTTCTTTAAAATGTTAAAGTTATATATGAAATTAAATGCAAGTTTAAATTAATTTTGGAGAGAAATTATTTCTCTTATAACAACTACTTAACTAAATAGTCAAAATGTTAAATCTTTTAAAATTTGTTTTGTTCACATTAATGAATATATAATACTTCACATTTTATACAAATTATAATGTTAACCATACATAGAAAATATTTGAAAAATATCTTATATTAAATGAATATAATTTTTTAAAAATATTTTTTAAAAATATTATAAATATGTTTTTGTTATTCATAAATTAAAAGAAAATTTTGAAAACAAAATTAATATTAAAATATAAAATTAACTTAAATTTTATCATTGATTTTTATTAATTTAAAAAGATATATATATTTAAAAAAATTATATTAAAATAAGTTTAAATTTCATAAGTAATCCTTACTTAAATATTAATAATTTCACCATTACTCATGTTTTTTCATCATCATATTATCATACTTTATAGATTTAAAAAAAAATTGAAAAAAAACTTAAAATAAAATCAATTTAAATTATATAAAAAGTTTAAATTAATGTTTTCTCATCATCATATTATCATACTTTATAGATTTAAAAAAAAATTGAAAAAAAACTTAAAATAAAATCAATTTAAATTATATAAAAAGTTTAAATTTAAAAACTATTTAGAAAAAAAAATAAATCTTTTAAACTTAATTTTTTAATATTAAAATGAATTTAAAATTCTTTAAGCTAATTTTCTTATGGTTATTTTCACTAACTTAATAGTTTTATAATGATAATTTGGATTTAAATCTAACAATTTCTAAGTTTTTTTTTTTAATTGTTTTTTCTCTTCTTAAATTTAATAAAAAATCAAATGTAACAGATATAATTATCAATGTAGCATAATTATATGGAGGAATGACTATGGCAGTCACCTCTGCGCTCGTGCGACCCTCCACTCTAGTTTTCTTATCTTGTTATTGCTCCTTGGTTGAACCATCATGCCTTCTCACTTTCTGTCAAATAACCTTCTGGCTTGTAGCCCCCTCTGGTCTTCACCTCCCTCTGGTGGCTCATCTGGGTGCCCTTTGATCCCACATTCTTTCTCTCTGCCTCGCCATCCTCCGCTGCACTACCTTCCTCTTTATTCATGTTGGTTATGCCTTGACTTCGCAGGAAGCCAAAATGAGGCCATGTCTAGTATCATAACAAAGCATGTATGGCCAGCCGCCCCCCGCATGTCCTTGCTCTGTCACCTAGCTCCTCGCCTTCCTCCTACGCCCAGTCCTCTCTGGGTCAGAGCGACCTTTCGCCTCTATCATCGCCCTGGGGTTGTCGTGTGGAGTGGTTTGACCTTCAAGGAAATTCTTTGGGCTTTGCTCTTGGCCAAATGAGGGGTTTGGCTTCTTCTTCACTTCTAACCACGGTCCATCCAGCGCACTCACCTGATTATTTCGTCCACGTGCCACCACCCTATGTTCTGGCTCCTTTGGAGGAAACCCTCGCTCACTTGGAAGAGCCTCCGGGCGAGTTCCATTCAGGCTCGGATTGTGCTTCATGCTCAAGGTTTCACGACTCAGTCGCGATATTACACAACCTAGTTTTTGTTGTTAGAAGATATGTGGACGACCCGTTCTTTCAGTTGGAACATATGGACAAGCGATGGGAGAAAATTAAATCTCTGCTCATGACCCTGCTCAGCTCCTTGCACTCTCCAGAACTGGCTACAAGTGCCCCGACAACTTTAGTTGCGATCTTTGCTCCAGCTATTCAGGTGGCGACAAAGTGCGACATGACAAAAAGTGACCATCAGACTGCATGAGCGCCGACAAGCGCACATGTGTCAGCTTGCATGCCTAGTTTTGATAATTGTCTATGTTTCTCGTAGAGTCCTCTTGGGCCGTATACGACACCTTGCATAGTTTTTCCACTAGGTTTTTCAAGAGTTAGTGTTTTTGGTCATCTAGTTTTCATGACAGGTTTTGTTGAATCGGTTTCCCTACGAGGCGATTCAATTCATGTAGTTTAATTTTTGGTGCTTTTAGTATTGAGAGACATGCTGAATTGGTTTCCCTTTGGGGCATTTCAACACAAACAATTTATTGACATGTCAGATGATACTATAATTTTTGTTTCTGAAAGGTAATATATAGATACTTACTTAAAAAATAAAAATTTATTAGAGGGTTTTGCTTGTTTCTTACACACGCTTTATAGGAAGGACCACCAAGGGATATAATTTGATGGACAAATTACTCTCACTACAGGATGATTTGCCCATCAAATATGATTAAAAATTCTTTCATTTTGAAATTCCAACCATGTAACCCCATCCCCTTATTTGGTTGTTATGAACATTTTTTGACATTCCCTTCATAGACAAGTTGGGATTCTTCAATTATTTGTTAATCTTCTATAGTAAAATTGTAATAGGGGATTTGTTCTCATAATCTCACATCCACCAATGGGAGATTTAACCTCAAAGCTCACATCTCTTCCTTCTATGTTATGATGTACACCCCATGAATAACCTAATTTACAAGCCACACTCGTATCCCCTTACTATTGGTGAGATAACATCAAAAGCACCAATAAAAATGAATTCAAATGTATCTCTAAGTTGCGAGGGAGTTGGGAAACTTACTCAAGGTATTGGGTAAGGATAAGGATACAATGGGAGATTTAACCTCAAAGCTCACATCTCTTCCTTCTATGTTATGATGCACACCCCATGAATAACCTAATTTACAAGCCACACTCGTATCCCCTTACTATTGGTGAGATAACATCAGAAGCATCAACAAAAATGAATTCAAATGTATCCCTAAGTTGTGAGGGAGTTGGGAAACTTACTCAAGGTATTGGGTAAGGATAAGGATAAATATTGTTTATATGGCCGTAAAGTAGCAACAAATTTATGCATTGACAGTATGGTTGTGCCTAGAGGGAGTACACCATCCTTGTACAATTACTATAATACCAATACCAACGTAGAAGTATGATTGGCATGAATATATCAACCCACATTATACTCTAGCCTAGCCTATATGTGAGACAATTTTCCATTTAGACATACAACGTGTATGATCATTTTTATTTTTCCTGCCACTTCAAACCCAAATAAACTATATCTATATTCATCCATAATCTCACATCTTAGTGACATAAAGCTTTGTTGTTTATCAATCTTCCTATTTTAATATTCCCACTTCAAGAGTAAACTAATTTACATGCCACACCCTTATTTTTTTCCCACCATGGTGAGATAGCTTTGGAAGCACCACCAAAAATGTGTTCAAATGGATGCCTAAGTTGTGAGGGAGTTGAACCCATTTTGGGCCCTATTCCCAAGGTATTTGCTAGTTGACAGAAATAATTATGCAGAAAGCATATATACGGATAGCTTTTGCCCAAAACCTGTCAACAGGCAATACCTGTCAACCTAAACTATTGGTTTCGGCTCAACCTTATACCTGTAAACCTAAACCACTAAACCATTGGTTTTAGTCTCAACCTTGTTGTCAAAACCTGTCAACCTAAACCGTTGGTTCGGCTCAACCTGCAGTGTGTCAGTTATTTCTGCTAGATGTTCGTGTTCGGGATTTGTTCCCCACCGCCTCTGTCAGAGATTTGTTCCCCACCATCTCTGTTTCGCAAAAGTCCTTGCTTCTATCAATTTCCACACAAAACTACAAAACTCTAGAAAATGCCGGAGGAGACGTGGATTTGGCTCAACCCATCAGTTGTTCCTCCTCAAAATTCCCCCCACCGCCTTTAAACCCAACGCTTCCCTTAATAATAAACCCCCGCCTCAAGTGGAGGAGTTGGAAACCCCGATGCTAGAACTGTTTGGGTGTAGTATGACCTGGAACCGATAACTACAGAATGCGCTTTACCCGTCAAATTCTGGCATCCCATCTCTATTCTGGTGCAGTTGTTGCATGTCACGAACAAAATCCTGCAAGTCTATAAATAAAGATCTGTCTTTGTTCACAGCCATTTTAGCATGCCTCCTCGACTCCTGAGCTTTCCTTCTCATGGTTTTTCCTTCTTCCTCCTCCAGAAGAATGTTCACTGCCCTTCTCACTTCTTCTTCATCTAGCACATTGTTCAAACCTACACATATCCTTATGGCCACCCCCAGGATTTCTTCTAGAAGCTTCGAGTTATACGACTGATTTACAAATGGGAATTCCCATGCTCACACTCTCCAGCGTAGAGTTCCACCCACAGTGATTGAGGAATGCACCGATGGAACTTGGAAGTATGTGAGAGAATGAGCTGAGGCGCACAACCCCATATAATTATCCCTCTATCTTGGATCCTCTCTTCGGTTCCTTATCGGAAACCCACTTCATTCGCTTTCGTTTTGGGCTCAGTCTGAGGGCGTCTGATGGCCCAGACGAAAGCCTGCCCACTGGCCTCTAAGCCCGTAGCCAGCGCACATATTTGCTTGTTGTTAAGGATAAATTGGCTCCCCAAACACAAAAAAACGACGTATTGCGGAGGCCGAGAATCCAGCCACCGCAAGCAGTCCTCCTCATTGATATTTGTCGCCTTTCCCCTGATGTTAATAATTCTTCGATCGATCATTATATCATCGAAAACAACGGGAGAGAGTATGGGACTATGGGACCTATGCTCCACACAGGTTTCCTCGTCAGGATCCTAATGTGATCGATCCTCGAGGAATCGATCTCGTAAAACGTATTAATCAGGATGCCCCGAGCCTCCTTGTTCTGGTTAATGTCCTCCGTCAGGAAATCCCACAGGGGAAAAAAATCGGGATCCCGTTGCGCCGAACTCATGTCCAATTTGCGCAGCTTGAGGTCGAAGCTCAGTTCTGGGATGTCAAAAAGATCGTCGTCTCTCTCCATGCTCTTCTGCGGCGTGTAGTTAAAGACAGAGTGGTTGAGCGACCAGGAGAACGCTCCAGTCGTGAAGAAAACCACGATGGGGATCTCAAACTTGTCGCCCGAGTGGTGAATCCATCCCGTAGCTATGTCGTTGATGATGCATGAGATTGCAGGAGGAGAGTAATGGGAAGCCTCCTCAGAATTCATTTTTTTCTCCAACCATTCTTCCAAAGGTCCTGCTAGCTTGTGGGATTAAGTCGTCTTTCTTTGGTACGGTTGTTTTCCATACAGAAGAAGAAAAAATAAATTGAAACTTGTAATGTAACAGAGAAAAAAATCGAAACTTGTAATATAACAGAAATGTGGAATATTTTCAATGAAATTCAAAAATGTTTATATACTTCACTCATGATTGTATATATGCTTACCGAGGAGCCATTGACACTATTAAGAGCGGTCGCTTTGGTGCTTCCAACCTTGTGAAGGGAGGGGATTAGTGTTGTACCTACATGGCCGAGCGCATCTAGCAAGTGATTGGCTTATAGAATAGCATCGAGTAACATTGAGAATGTCATCATTGCAGTGAATGAGAACAAAATCTATAGAGTTTACCTGTATTCTTTGTTGGAAACAGTCCGTGAATAGGATTTTAGATCCTATAAACTAGGGTTGGTTGTAACCAATGGGACCAAGTTAGAATATTGCTATAAATTTGTATGCCCGTAGAGGCTGTGTGTGTCAGAGAGGAGTGAGACCTGACTGTAATCTTCATTAGCTGAATAATAAGATAATCGATACCTATGCTTGGTGGACGTAGCCCAACATTTGGGTGAACCACGTAAATTGTTGTGTTCTTTGTCTGCATGTATTGATTGTTTTATGGTAATTTGTGTTTTCCGCATTTGCAAATTACAACAAATGGTATCAGAGCTCGGAAAGAACGTTTTTGGCTGTGGAGAAATGCCTTGATTATTGAAGAGACAGAGCCGCTGATTTGTTGCTGGAGAGAGACAGACAGACAGATGCATGCCGAATTGCTGGAGATACCCACGGGAGCTGCAGGTTTTTTCAAGTCAGCACTAGGTGTGAGGGAGCGCTGATCAACCGTTCTTCAAAAATCGGATTTTCAGTGTTGGTTTATCTTCATGAGGGGAGCAATGTGTTGAGAAGTTGCATTCAAATCGCTTTGTTGATAAGCAACATGTGTGAAGTAGAGGGAGCGCCGGCACTAGACACTAATTCTAGGGGCGCGCTGATTAATGAAATTCGCGATTTTTTGAGAGGGAGCGTCGGAAGGGAGCGAGCGCTCACCTTACCGACTAAAAGGAGCGCCAACCCTCTCATACACTTACGCACGGATTCTTGTTTTGAGGCAGCGCACCCCTATCTCCTCCAAGGAGCATTGACAAAGAAAAAGACTCGTATGAAGTTTTTTCAAAACTTAAATCTATACTTTTTTACATTTTGGAAAGTATTAAAGTTTTTTATAAAGTATTGAAGGTTTTTTACTTTTACCTTTTCGAAAGTATTAAAGGTTTTTTATTATATTTGAAATCTAAAATATAATATGGAGGATGTCGAAGGGTGGAGGAATAAGGTGGAATGAACTTTTTATTAAAAAAAAAATTTAAGGTGAATGTATGTAATTTCTTTGAAAATTACACAACATTATTTTTCCACATATTTTTTTAAAAGGGTCTTGGATATTACAAACAGTGGTGTTTGTTTTATATATGTTTCCTTTAATGAAAAAGATGCAGAGTGTTAAGTTTGAAATTGAAAAGTTTAATGGCAAGAACAATTTCGAGATTTGGAAGGTTAAGATGCACGATCTGCTCATGCAACAAGGCGCGGTGAAGGCGCTTTTGGGAAAAGCAAAGCAGCCCGCGTTCATAACAGACGAAGACTGGGATGAGATGGATGCGAGAGCACTGAGTGCCATACGCCTATGTTTGGCCGACGATGTATTGTTCAACATTGTTACAGAGAAGACAACAGCCAGTTTGTGGTCAAAGATGGAAAGCTTGTACATGACGAAATCCTTGACAAACAGGATCTTTCTGAAAAGACAATTGTATAGTTTGCACATGAATGAAGGTACGAAAATTGTTGATCATCTAAATACTTTCAATACTCTTCTAGTCCAGTTGAATAGCATGGGTGTGAAATTTGAATGCGAAGATAAGGCAATTACATTATTGTGTTCTTTGCCTGCGTCATGGGATCATTTCGTTACCTCTATTAGTTTCAGTTCAACAGAAACTATTGAGTTTGATGATACTGTTGGAGCTTTACTATCTGAGGAAACAAGGAAGAAATCCAATCTAGAAACCTCTACATCTGAGGCATTAGTGGTCAGAGGCAGACCAAAAGAAAGAGGACAGGGTAAGAGGGATTTCTCTTGATCAAAGTCGAAAGGCAGAAAGAGCAAGCTCAAGTGTTGGTTTTGTGGAAAATTCGGACACCTAAAGAAGGACTGCTGGAAGCGACAACAAACCTCCAAAGAAGACCCTCCAAAAGAGACAAAGGAAGCAAATGCAACCGAAACAAGTTCAACAACAGGTTCAGGTATAGTTGATGAAATTTTATCAATTAGTACTGGTTCACGTCATGATCAACATTGGCTATTAGATTCTGGTGCTTCAAACCACATGTGTCTTCATAGACATTGGTTTATTACTTACCAGTCTATAGATGATGGAGTTGTTTACATGGGTAACAATATTTCATCTAAAGTTGTGGGGATTGGTAGCATCCGAATTAAAATGTTTGATGGAATTGTTAAAACACTAACTGATGTAAGATATGTACCTGATCTTAAGAAGAACCTAATCTCTTTGGGAGTCTTAGACAGAGGAGGCTATAAGACTATTGTTCAAGGTGGAGTTATGAAAGTCTACAAAGGAATTCTACTGGTTATGAAAGCAAAGAACATTGGTAATCTGTTTCTGTTAGAAGGGAGGACTAAATCAGATCATGCGACAGCAGTATCTGAGAACGACAGTGATTCTATTCGACTGTGGCATCAACGGTTGGGTCATATGAGCGAACAAGGATTAAAGGTATTAACTGATCGCAAGTTACTTCCTAGCCTAAAGTATTTAAAGTTAGATTTCTGCAAGCAGTGTGTTTATGGAAAACAAAATAGGCAGAGATTTAAAACCGGAAGACACACCAGTGAAGGAATCCTAGACTATATTCATTCTGATGTTTGGGGACCATCCCCTACTATTTCATATGGAGGATCATCATATTT
>ML818890.1:92352-117204 GCA_009831015.1 Picea engelmannii
GATCCTTCTAGAAGCGGAAGCTTCTATTAGGTCTTCTTACATCTGCCTTATTCTATTTTATTGAAAGGTCTTATTAATATTGACCTTTATTACATCCGAATACATTGATCTACCTATGTGCGGGTTAGGACCTTAACAGATTCAGATTCAGCGATCGCTTTCCCCTCTCCCCCGGGAACTCAACGCAATGGAGACCATTGCTTCCTAAGAAGAGAGGATTGATCCAGGTGGATATCGGTGGTCACCCACCTTCTCCAACTGGCCCAAAACATGTTTCTGACAATTTTGGTAATTTACTATTTTTAGCATGTTTTAACTTTCGGGGCCATTTTGAGGGCCCAAATGAAGGTTTTTTGAGATTGAGGTTCTCAATCATAATCGAAGGCATGATTGAGCCCCTAAAATGAATCTCCTCGACGATACCTTTCCAACGAGCTATCACACGCATAAAACAGAGATCGTATGCAAAAGTAACAACCCCGGGAAGTTGATGTACTCACTTACCCAAATGGGGCCCACATGACTTTTGGCTCTTCATCTCCTAGGGTTAGGTTTTTGGATGTTTAGGACTTTTGACATTCCTGCTTATTGTAAAAAGGCCTTCAGATCCTCATTGTCATCATCTTCTTGCGAATGCGAGTAGCCGTCACATCTCTTCTCAGAGATAAGCTGCCACCATTCTAGCGAGTCTTTCACTCTGTATTTTTACAGTCTTTGTACATTTCTTTCATTAATAGAAATCGTGTATTACTGTATATCTATGTTTATGGTTGCGTCTCTGATACATTTCTGTTATATTATTGAACATTTGCGATATCTCTGTGCATTTCTTTATTATATCTCCGATCTCATTTCGTGCCGAAAATAATCCGGATCAATAATATTTTCCATGAGGTAGGGATTTAGTTGCAGAATACAGTTCCCTATACTCCGCAGCAAAACAGAGTTGTTGAGCGGAAAAACAGATCTCTAAAGGAGATGGCATCTTGCATGTTGCATACAAAGTATCTACCATAGAGACTATGGGTCGAAGCACTTAATTGTGCAACATACATCCAAAACAGATCTTCCCATAGATATGTCAAGGATAAGACCCACTACGAGGCTTGGAGCAGCCTCAAACCGGAAGTGACCCACTTTCGCATTTTTGGTTCATGTGCATGGGCCCAAATTCCCTCTGAAAAGAGGAAGGCACTTGATCCATAAAGCAGAAAGTGCATTTTTGTTGGATACCCTGACGGTGTGAAGGGATATAAATTTATTGATCTTTCCTTGAACCATCTCATCATTGAGTGAAGTTTCCAATTTGAGGAAAGTGTCTCGCATGCACCTCAACAACCGCATACAGACACCTTCATTCTTCCACTTGTCTAAGATGATAAGAATGCACATGTTGACTCTTGTTCAGACGAGATTTCTGATTCAAAGGACTCAGATGATTCAGATTCAGAGTCAGTACAGTCGGATGTAGATTCAGAGCATCCATATGCAGTTGCAGAGCCAGAGCAAAGGCCCAAGTGGGTACAAACTACTCTTCAAGATGCAGGGGATCTCGTTGGTGATCCGGACAATACTAGGAGGACTCAATCTAATTTCAAGGAGCCTCCTGTTGCACTCACTGCCACTGAACCATTTCCCTCCAGGCATCTTTTATTGGTTCAGTCTTCAGATCCACAGTCTTATGGCGAGGCTGCTGGAAATCCCTTTTGGGAATCCACCATACAGGAGGAGTACAACTCCCTCCTCGAGAACTAGACTTGGGATTTGGTTACCCTTCCTTTTGGGAGGAAACTTGTCAAATGTAGATGGGTCTTTAGGACCAAGAGTGTAGCAGATGGACAAATCAATAGTTACTAAGCCAAGCTTGTTGCTAAAGTTTTTCAACAGGTTCATGGTATTGGCTATGATGAGACCTTCGCCTCCAGTAGCGAAGATGGATTCCATATGATTGGCACATTCCATTGCGGCATCCAAGGGATGGGAAGTCCATTAGATGGACGTGAATAATGCATTTCTTCATGGTGATCTCTCAAAGAAGATCTACATGGAGCAGCCCCAGGGATTTATGCAGGACTCATCTTTTGTCTGTTGACTGAAGAAGTCCCTTTATGGCCTCAAGCAGGCTCCGAGGGCATGGTATGCCAAGATGGACTCCTACATGTTGTCACATAACTTTGTACGTTGTAAATCAGACCTGAATGTCTACATGCTTAGGACGGTTGATTAACTTCTACTTTTAGTTCTATATGTTGATGATTTGTTGATCACCGGTTGCTTGACTTTAGCGATTGTTGCAATTAAGAGAATTCTACATGACAGGTTTTTGATGACGGACATGGGTCCACTACACTTCTTCCTTGGACTCGAGATCAGTCAAGATGCATCAGGCATCAAACTGTCTCAGGCCAAATATGCACGAGATCTCCTTGAGAGATTTCATATGAAAAACTGCAAGTCTGCTCCGACTCCTTTCCTATCAGGAGTCAAACTTGAGGATGGCGGGGAGACTCCACCGGTTGACAACACACTATACAGACAACTAGTGGGGAGCTTGTTGTATATCACACACTCCAGACCAGATCTCTCATATGCAGTTGACACAGTTTCCAGGTTCATGCAGGAGCCACATGAGCTACATTGGAAGGTTGCAAAGCGTATCCTTCGATACGTACAGGGCACCATCACCTTTGGGATTCATTATGCAACAAAATCTATATTAGATCTCACCAGGTTTACTGATTTCAACTGGGCTAGCAATAGCACTGATCGCAAGTCCACATCTGGTTACTCACTTAGTCTTGGTTCCAGGCCTATATGTTGGTCAAGCAAGAAGCAAGCTACCATTGCTCTATCTCCAGCCGAGGAAGAGTAAAAAGGTGTAGTTAACATAAACATTCAGGATATGCGGCTACAACATTTTCTCATTGAGTTGGGCATTCAGTTTCATCAGTCGATCATCATCTGGTGCGACAACCAGACCACTTTGAAGTTCTGCAGAGATCCAGTTTAGAGGCAGTGGACGAAGCACATCGAGATCCACATGCACTACATTCAGGACTTAGTACACAAGGGGATCATCGACTTATAGTTATGTCCTTCAGCAGAATAGATGACATACATCTTCACCAAGACCTTCACTGAGCAGAAGTTCCATTCTCTGCGAAGTCATCTTGGAGTGAAGGACAAAGTTGCCTAACAACTGTAGTTCTTCTTTTTACATACATTGTACCTTTAGGGTGGGGGGGGTTTCCCATGAGGTTTTCCCTCTTTCCTCACTTTATTTCAGTGTATCTTTTATATTTGGGTACCTAACATGGCCTCGTTGTCGGGACCCATTCTTTGTTTTCACCATAGTGATGTTTAGGGGGAGTGTTGGAGTTACTTCACACACAACTAAGATTTATTTTTCCTAAGGTTTTTCCTTGTTTATTAGTCATAATTAGTCATTATCCAGTCTCCTATATTTTAGTGGAGAATATTCCACTTGGAGAATATTCTCTTTCAGTTGACACTTTAGTTTGACCAATTGAGTTGATTTTAGATGTTGCATTGATTTTGTCACCATGAAAGATTGGGATCATCACCATGCTAATTCGACCGTGCCTTGGTATCATCACCAGACTTGCGCATTACCCTTGGTTCCCTGAGTTAACTCCTCACTACTCTCTGTTCAGTCAGTTAATTGAAGACTAGTTGACTAGTTAACTCAACTAAGTGGTAGTTCACTCTCGTAACTGCCTGAGAGACGAGACTAGGTGGAAGTTCACTCTCGTAGCTATTGGTGTGTGTCCATATCAGTCTAGACCACCACTATGGCGCATTGGTTTTCCTCCAGTGCGCACTCATTGAGTTATACATAGTATATCATGTGTAAATTATTCATTATTCATAACGGTTAATGAAAATTCTTTCATTCGTTCTCTCCTTCTTCTTATTTCTCTAGTTCTCTCTGCAAATGTGTGTATTATTGTTTAGCTATATCTATTATGTGTAGGTTCAACACATTTACATTGTTATCTAGATTTTTTTTCTTATAAAAAGTAGAATTAATAGGTGCAAAATAACAAATTTCTATATACATCTTCTTAGCATTGGTGTCTAAAATTTCTATCCAAATGTACTGATTGAGAGGGTCAATCTTATGAAGTTGAATGTGAGGAGATTTTTTGTTCCATGCCGACCACAAGACAAATTCTTATATGTTAGGGACCTTAGACTCCTCATGCTCCCAAGTTTCAACTAGACAAATAATATCAATATCACTCGGGATCCAACTTATCATAGGACCTTGCTCCATGGAAAACCACGATAGTTCCAAAAAAGGATCCAGAGTGTCCAAAATTCCTATTTATTGTTATCCTTCTGGTCTCTATCCCTAACAATAGCTTTTCGATTTCTAATTATTGCCCATTTTCTTTCTTTCCTAGCTTCTTTTACATTTTGAACTTCCTTCCTTAATTCAACTTGGTCTTCGGGAATGAGGTCTTCATTTATAAATATTCCCGGCCCTTTTAAGCTCGGAGATTTACTGAGTGTTCTTTATTTATGGTCATTACAACTTACTTTGACACAGATCAACCTATCTTTGTGATCAATTATTTTCCATATCCTCTTTGTTTCTATGAAGTAAGTTGTATCAATTTGTGATTTATTATTTAATTCTTCTTTTACTATTGCTAGCGTATCCTCCTCTTCTCGTTCTTTTATACCAAAGATTATGAGGTTCAAGGTTCTTTTGTTACGCTCACACAGTCCAATTTGATTAGATTATTCATTTCCTCTTTGATGGGTTTGATATCCAATTTGTTTTTCATATTAATGAGGGTCAAATTGTTGGTTAGTTTTTCTTCTAGCTCTTTAATCTTATCTCTCAAGTTGTGATTTTCTTCAACCTCTCCTCTTGGGTTGATTGTTTATGTTTTTCCATTTCTTGAATCCTAGCCTTCATCATCTACAATTCACTCTTGAACCCTAAGAATCTATACTCTATTTGAGTTTGAATGGTATCTTTGAAGAGTCTAATTTTTTTTATCAATCATTGCCTCTAGATCTATTTGGAGTTTTACATCTCTTTCTTCACTCTTTTTTTCTAATGATTCTAACTCTATTTGGCTTTTGGCATCTCTCTCTTCTCTTCTATTGATTCTATATAATCATAAAGGATCTATAGGGTGATTTTGGGGGGGGCTCCCCTTGTTAGGCTGAATTTTTGGAATAGGTGGTGGAGTGATCATATTGAAAAGAAGAGAAAAAATGTAACAAATATTATTTTGGATTGACTTTAAAAATGGAAAATATTTTTTTTTCAATGATAATAATGATACTAATTATTCTCTCAAATCAACTTTTAATTTTCACAAGTTAATAGATTATAAATATATTTTAAATTAAAATTGAATCAAAATAAAAAGTGACTCACTTCATTTCAGTGTTCCCATTCAAAAGATATTATCAATTTAAAAGAAGTTTAAATTTGATCATGCCTCAATTTAAACTTATTTTTTTTAATACTAAAATGAATTTGAAATTCTTTAAGCTAATTTTCTTATGGTTATTTTTGACAAACTTAATAGTTTTATAATGATAATTTGAATTTAAATCTAATCATTTCCAAGTTTTTTATTTTTAATTATTTTTTCTCTTTCCAAATTTAATAAAAATTTAAATTTAGCATATATAATTATATGATTATGAAATTGATTTATAATCTGTTTGTGCTATACTCAATTGAAATTTCTATAGAAAGAAGATATCTACTGATAATTTTGAAAATTCAAGATTGTGTTTGGAAAGTAGGATGGGCGGGCATGAGAAATTTTGAAAATTCAAGATTGGGCACATTAAAAGTAGATATCTATAAAATTTAAAACTCCATACATACTATGTCGTCCCTTGAGTTGACCTATACATAATGGCAGTTTGAGTGATGCGTCCCATGGTATCCTCTTTGCAGAAACACTAGAAACCAACGACGGAGGTAAACTGCGGGGAGGACAATCGACATGCCTACATTGAAGGTACATATCACAGTATCCAGGGTAGGAAGAGAGTGGAAGAGAGTTTTTCGATTGAGGACAAAGAGAGTTTTTAGGCTGAGAATGTTTTCCTAGGAAACAATTCAAGCAACCCGAACCACTCTAGAGAGGGGACCTAGCCAACCACGTAAATGGGTAGAAAGGAATATGTAATTGAGATAAGGATGGTTGTTTATATGGCCTTAAAATAGTGGATGATTTATGCAATGGGGGTACAACCATGTTTGGTACGGTGGTAACCACCCTTATACAAGCACTATAACACTAACATAGTAGTACAATTGGCATTAGATTTTCATGTTGATATTATAGTATGCCTATATGTGAGACAATGCACCTTCTATGCATATGACATGCAACTAACATTATGTTCCCTATAATGCCAAACCCATATAAATTATATTTATCTTTCACCATAATCTCACATCCATCCACCAAGCATTTGACCTTAACTCAAATCCCAATGACATAAGGCTTGGGTGTCACACCCTTGTTCGTATACAATTGGTGAGATAGCTTTGGAAGCACCACCAAAGCCCTACTATTGGTGAGATAGTTTTGGAAGCCCCACCAATAATGCCTTCAAATGAATCTCTAAATTGTGAGAGAGCCATACCCATTTTTAACGGGCACTCCTATGGTTAAGTAATTTTTTTTATGATCGGTTTTTTCTTAAAATTGCTCTTCCCTTGACGTTTTATTTTATTTTTTCCCGTCATTTAAATATTATGTGTTATATTTGTTTTTGTTTATTTTTATTGTAAATACAAAAGCATCCAAGGAACAATATAAAATTATTATGAAATTGCATTTAACATAACATCATCAAACTGTTTCACATGGAATACATCACCATTAAAAACATAAACAAAAAAAACTTAACATATTACCTTGATATAGCAGCACACAGTTTATTATTGTTATCAAGATTCGGGAAGACATTAATGGAAATGAAGACAATTTCCATCACTACAATTGCAATTTAATATCCGTTGCATGATAGTTGCATGTAAGTTTTTGTGAGTGTTTTTTAATCCTTGATCTTTTCTTTCCTCTTAACCTTCACTTTTCAACTTGCATGATGTGATACGGTCCAATTTCCAAAGAACCCCCATGACTTGTAAGTTGTGAACATGCAGGTGCTCCTCAACTTGTGCTATAATATTTGTAATTTATGCAATGTGCTATGCAAGTTGCAACCTCCATCTAATATAGAATTTGCAACTTGTATTATGTGTGGCATTTTCCATAGAATTTATAACTTGTGTTATGTATGCTTTACACAAATCAACCTTAAAATTTAGGAAATTATTATTATATTATATTATATAATATATTATAATATATATTGTTATTGTATAATATATTGTTATTATACATGTGTGGGGGGGCGGGGGGATTTTTTATTTGCCTTTCAAAAATTAAGTGAAGTGTAAATTTAAAAATTACTAGTATTTGAGGTTACCCGTCAAATTTAACCACTACTTCCCATACATGGTGTTGTACAACTTTACTATTCAACTATACTTAAATGCATAAATCCCATCCTACTTTTTTTCCAGATGAAAATGATCACATTATATTAGAAATATAATTTTTACATCGCCAGGACCAAAGTAAACAAAATGAAACTAGATCAACCGGAGTATACATATCTCATATCAAAACAAAACATAACAATCTCAGAAATATTGTCCTAAGATTTGAATTAAGACTCAAGTGCAAAGGAAGAAATCCTGCTGAGATTTTGAAAAAGATCACCAGAGAATAGGGCTGGACCCAATAACAATGGCTTAAGATTATCTAGAATCAGAAATGGGCAAGGAATTTTAGAAAATTTGTATATGATGAGTAGGACCTGCCCTCTCTTCATCCCAATGGTAGTATGCGAGTCTTCCTCTAGTCATTGTTATAGCCTGCTTAGATAACAAATCTGCTTCTTCATTGTATTCTTTGAAGATGTGTTGGAAGCTAATACCTTGGAATGTTGATGCCAACACCCGAATTCTTCTTTTCCAACCTTCGATATTGGTTGCTTGAATATTACCTTTATGTTTCAACCACTCAATAACTATTTTTGAGTCTCCCAAAAGTTGAACATGCTGAATTTCTAGGATCCTTGTAATGGTGAGAGATGTCCACACTCCCACTAATTATTCTTTAGTGTTTGATCCTTCGCCACAGTTAAATAACCATATAATAATTGGGCCCTCTATCAATTTTAATGAACCCCCTGCAGTGGAAGCCCCGCCAAAGAAAGCCAGTGAATATCCATTTAAACGAATAATTGGACTCACTCTCAAAACCTGAGAATTTTTGTTTGTGGTAATATTTGGAAGTGTGCCAACAGCCCTGTATGCCACAACCCATCCATAGGGGGTTTTCCTTCAAATAGTGCCTTATTGCATTCGCTCCATGTAAACCAGCTCAGTAAGATTGGTAGTTTTTTTTATGTCGCCTTGCATAATAGCCACGAGTCTATGCACTCATTGATGGTATTGCTGCTTCAGGAATAGGAAGATTTAAGGAAATGAGAGCATATCGCCCAGACCGACTTGATGAATTTGAAGTGAATGAACAAATGATTAATATCTTCCTCGGATTCTCTGCATAAAATGCAAAATCTCGGTCCACTCATCCTTTTTTCTGCAGGATGTCCCACGAGAGTATCTTGTTTTCTGATGCCAGCAAGAAGAAGAGAATGATTTTTAGTTGCAATTTCCATTTCCAAACTTTGACCCACAAACCGATCAAGTTCGGTAACCCGTGGGTAGTTTGAATGGCGTTATAGAAGTTTTTTACAGTCATTCTTCTAGATGCGTCTCCTCCGGTCTAGATCAAAACATCCTTGGAATCATCCTGGAAAGTAATCCCCGCCCCACTCAACGCTTGTGTGAAGACTTCTCATTCTTTACCAAGATCCCCCGATATTTCCAGTTCCGTGTTGCTTCGCCAAACCTCAACAAGGGTATGAGGATCTCTCAGCAAAGAAGCATGAGCAAGATTAGTAATATGTTTCTGTTTAAGTCAGATTAAAAGATCTTCAGAGAGAAAGGAGGAATCTCCAATGCCAAGAATCATGTCACGTCCTATATTAATTTGTTGACCTATTCCAGGGCACCAACTGAGCCAATGAATGATGGAGGGGAGCGCGCGGGTGAGGCACGACCAGATCTTTGAGGTATAATTGCTAACATGAGAGGGTCTTCTAATCCAGTTAACCAATGTGGTGTTATGTAAATATTTGTCCCGAAGGATCTGCTGCCAAATACTAGGTTCAGTTAAAACCCTCCACAGAGTAATAGCGTTCAGTGCTAAATTGAAATGGATGAGGTTACGCAAGCCCCACCCACCATTCTTTTTAGGCTTGGAGAGGACCTCCCAGCTACAGAAGTGCAACCGATGAATATCTAACTGACCGTTCCAAAGAAACAGGAACATCAAAGATTTGATTTTATTTAAGACTGAACAGGTAATGCTTCTAGTGTCATCCATTATATTGTTTGTGCTTCCAAAACAATTTTAACCAGCATATATCTCCCTCCAAGTGATAGATACATGTTGTACCAAGCCTTAATTTTGTTTGTGAATTTATCTATCATCCAATCCCAGTCAGCTAAGCGATGGATTCTAGTCTTAAGGAAATAGCCCAGATAAGGGAACCCGAGAGAGAGATCGCTAAAATGGTAAGGCAAGAGTGTTTTATAAAGGTTCAATTTTACATCTGAGATGCCTTCAAAATGAACAATAGATTTGTTAGTGTTGACCGAGAGCCCCGAAGCTTTGCAAAAAACATTTATAATACTGTCTATCACTCTCCATTCCATCAGACTTGCCTTGGACAAAATGAAGACATCGTCCACAAACAAGAGGTGAAGGATTTTTGTCACTCTAGAGATCCTAATTCTTGTAATAAGTCCTTCCTCCAAGTTAAACAACAAATAAAAAAGATGTAACACAAGACATTATCCAATTAGTCATGTAAATCCCCAATCCTATTTTAAAAATAATCAGTCTAAAAAACTCCCAATCAACACAATCAAAAGCTTTCGATAAGTCCAACTTGATAACGAGAGCTTTATTCCTATACTATTTAACACCAATAAACTATATTTATCCCTATTAAATAATCATAAATCTTATAGACCAAAACAAGAACAATACAATATATATAAGCCTCTGCACTCCCGTCATAAATTTTAATGGAGCTCCGGGCAAGAGTAACAATCAATGAAGACACATCTCATGAGGGACAAACTCCCAATGAGCGGAGAAGTGGTCTCCATGAGCTTTGCTACACTTGTTATGGGCTTTCAGCAGGGACGTGATACCCGGATAGAAGATTCTATATAGAAAATCCGACTGGGATTTCGTTTGAACGTGCTATCGTTGGGCATGCATGGAATAATTGTGTCCTTTCCTACTTAAAAGGGCTTGTCAGAAGGATTGTGAGGATGGCTTCTTTTCATGTGGATATATATATGTAGATATATAGTGAAACAAGAAAGGGGGTTAATATCTAGTTTATTATGCTATGCGGTATTGAATGTTGTTGCAAGTGGATTTGAAATATCCAGATTTTAACATGTTTCTAAAATGTCTTTAAAATATTAACATACATCATAAGGTGTTAATATACACCATGAATGATATATATAGAAATTGTATTTACACATTTCAATGCAAAGTTGCTAATAGTGCTCACTGAAAAGGCAGTGCTGGTAAGTTTAAACAATTTAGTTTGAATTTCAATTCTATTAGTTTGATTTGATTCAAAATTTAAAAAAATTGGTAAAGATATAAATATTAATTGTTAAGATTGATAATAAAAATATAATAAAAAAAATTTAAAAGATTGAATCATTTATATATTAAAAATGTTATTTAAATAATAAAAAATTACAATTTTATTAACAATTATATGTTGTAATTATTTTTTAAAATATTTAATATATTTTCAAATCGTAATTTAAAAATACAAAATATGAGAAGACAGTTACTAAAAATAGTTAGTACCCAAAACGTACCTAAATTGAAATAAAGTACGATTCTCTGCGTCCTGAAGTCGCCCTACTTAGTAATAGTACCCAATTTGCAGACAAATGTGGAGTAAGCTAAGAGATGTATACTTCAGTTTTATTGATTTTTTTTAAATGAATTTGGTTAGAAGTTGAATTTTTTGAAAAAGAATTTAGTTATAAATTATAGTTTACTTGATCAACGAAAACTTTCTTCCTAAAATTTTTATCAGCATAGAAATAATTTAAAACTTTCCGAATTAGTCTAAAAAGTTAAATTTATCGTTTATTAACTCACTTCACAATTAACTATCAACAATCTGCCCGAGAAAAAGACAATAAGCTCAAACAAAAAGAGCACTGGTCTGTTAGTTTCTTTCTACCAGCCAAATCCCAGATCTGGATTCCGGATTCTTCCATTTTCGCTGTCAACAGGTCCATCGCGCAGCTCTCTTTTAATGAGGAATTCGATGGAGCTGCCGCTTTCGTTGACTTATCTGTATAACCAATCTCCACAGTGATCAGTCCGTGAGGACTAAAAATGAAAATGCTATGTGTTTTCCTCGTCTGCGTCACTCCATTTTAGTGCAATGATAAAAGAATAATATGGCAGCCCCATACAAACAAACACAAAGATTGTTTGTAAGTGAAGAACCCAAACAAGGGTGGGGTCAGCAAGAGGCTTGTTGGGCCCTCACTATCCTTCACCCATCTCCAGCAGCAGATATGTTCTCGTTTTCTGGAACTTTAAAAGTCCACTTTAATCACTTCCTGCTCACTACTTTTGCTTTATCTGCTGTTGGTATCACTTTTCTTCTTTTGGGGGGTTCGTGCGATAAATTCGGAGGCACGGAATGGCAAAACCGAGAAGCCCCTGGTGCTGCTTTAGCGTTCAAAACCACCGAGCTTTTAGGTTTAATTATTTTAGTTATGTGTATGTATGTGAATATAACTAGTATAGTTGCTAACTTGCGGTTGAGAACGTCTAAAGGTATTGACTGAGAACGTGTGTCTCAATATAAAACGTTTGTGATAATCTGAAACGTTTGGCTGCATTAAGTTGATAAATGGAACATGTGGCAATTACATATCCTTACAGTGATTTTTTAATGTGATTAGGTAAATGTTAAAAAGTAAACATGTTAATGGATGCCTTGATAAATGCAAGAAAGTTATGAACAATAAATCTGACCCATTGATTTTGGAGGACGACTAAGAATATGCCAGCATCTTCAATGCATAGCCATCAAATTAGGGTTTAAGGTTAAATAAGGTTAAAAGATCATTAATTGTGCCCATTATCAATAAGTATCCATTTATGTAATCATAAGATTACCAAAATAATCCCACCATAATACAAAGTGATTTGCTATGTAAACCATTCCACAATGATCAAAAGTGATATGCTATGTAAAAACCGCATAATAAGAGACCGCAATACGCACTAAAACACCTTAACAGCAGCCTCCTTTAACATTCCAACAATGGCTCACTTAACTCGAGCAGAACTACAATGCCTGCATTTGCACGCAGACAGACAAAAGATATTCAGAGATATCATTACACAAATCACTGTGCTCAAAAGGAGAGCCGCCTCCTCCGTGAGGGCACCTGCTGCATCTATGCCTGCACCTACTCAGCAAACGAACAAACTAGATGTATGTATATATATCCGTTAGCCCGTGCTAATGCAACTGTACAAACGTACTCTTACAAATATATATATGATTATATCTGTACAATTGAATCCAAAATGTAATGAAAGCAGGTTGCAATGGCGGACAATGGGATTTTGGCCTTGTTCATTGTACGCTGCAGGCCAACCCAGAAGATTGAGATTTCATGTCTTCTAAGTTTTAACAGTCCAATGCAATGTGCCCAGATGGATTTAACACACAAAATTCGCGATTATATGCATTTCAACAGAACCCAATTATGATATTGAATGCCGTCTTCTCCTGGGATTTTTGGCATCCGATGATTGAGATTTCTTGTCGCTAGATTTAGAAGAAATGTGGAAAAAACTTAACTTCCCAAACTTCTTTGACAGAGAGCTCAAGAACTTGGAAGAGGAGCGGGACTTCTCCATGCCTCGTTTCATGGAGACCTGTTCCTTCTCAAGATCGTTCAGTCTCATTCGCATCCGCGCGATTTCGAGCTTCAGCTCCCTGTTTTCGCGTCTCAGCGATGCATAGTTATCGCGCGGGGACATGGCCGCGCTGGGCGCGCCGCTGCTTATTCTCTGAGATGCATAGGGCATTGTGGTTTCTCCGGGATCTGTATAAGTTCCCGCCAGGGCATTGCGCAGGCGCAATTGTTCGAAGTAGAGGACTTGGACCACCAGCTGAACGGGGAGGCGGTCGTTCTGTGCTGCGTGTGCGCATGCTTCTTGGGAAAGCTTCTGGCAATCTATGAGCTTGCAGAGCTTCTTGCGTTCCATGTCTGTCAATCCGGGATGGGCCTGCACATTGAAAATATTGTTACAATAGTTCATAGACATTGTTACAGAATTTCATGGTTAGAAAAAAATGGGATTTTTTTTAACTTCAAAATAGTTCTATATATGACTAAAATTTTTAAATATTTATTGTCACATTTTACTCCCATAAATTCTACCAAACACACTGCAACTTCAATAAAAAAATTCATAATCTATATTTTTTTTTTCTGAGAACTTCAATTAAAAAAACCTCGTATTCTATTCTATTCTTGTAACTTGAATACTAATCAGCCCTGTGCGGCGCAAAATAAAAAATTGAAAGAATAGTAATAGAGAAGAGGAACATGGCATAGAGATCCTGAAATATAACATGGAGGGACCTTGGTATTTACCTTCAAGTAGATATCAATAGCTCTATACAACCCATCGTCCAGCGGGCGCGCATACTCTGGCATCAGTTCAGCAATGGCTATGAATTTCAAAAGCTTGAGGTTTCCATCCGGTGCTATTTCTGCCAGGTAGCTATCCATCAACTTGGCAACTTTCAAGATGGCAGCCTGGGAAGGAGAATCAGGCAGGCCATCAGACTCGTATCCACCCAAGTTCGAATCCACCGCATCCTGATTCTCTTCCTGCTGTAAAAAATTCCGCAGTATTCTGTGCACTGCATCCACGTCAAACAGTGTATCTCCACTGTGCGAGAAGGAAGGGATAAGCAGCTCATCGAGGCTAGCCCATTCGAGCTGAAGCCCGATTCTTCTCTCCAGGTCTAGCCTGCAAGCAACAGTGGTGTCGAGCATCACAGCAGTACGAAGCAGGCCGAAGAGAAAGGCGATGGGCATAGCGTTTTTCTCTGAAGGCAAGAGGCTCACAATAGTCTCCACCACGATTCTCTGTTCATGCTGCTCCATGGCAGCAGCAGAGTTGGGCAGCTTCGATCGAGCAGAGGCATCCCATTTCTTGGCAAGCCCTTTGAGCGCCTGCTCGGCATAATGCATGAGCGATGTCCCGATGCTCTCATGCCTTACGCCTCTGGATTTCATGGCCAATATTACTTTTTGATACATTTCGATGCCAAGAACCGACAGATCTTCGATCCACCAATCTCCGCTTGAACAGTTCTGCTGACAATTCTTGCTCTGCAGCCTGCCTGAGCTGCTGTAATCCAGACGTGACAGGCTCGATGCCATCTGTTCCCTACAGGCCTTCGAAGCGATTGCATCAACGCATTTGCTCACAATTTTCAGTTCCTCTGCAAGGGGGAGCAGACTCCCGCAACTGTGTAAAACTTCTATGGATTTTTCAAGGCTTTGAGCCACAACTTCGTTAAGGTAGGCTTCTGTGCGAGCCATTAGATTTTCTTCTGAGTAGTCCTCGGTCATTTCAAGATATTGGGCAGCACAGCGAAGATGGGCCACATTTGATGGGGTGATCTCAAAGTTGATGCCATAGCAAAACTTTGCTGCTAACTCGAATGTGTGTGCTCCGCCGGGCAAGTCAGGGAAATCTAGCTTTGAGGCATCCTGATCTCTTGTGTCTGCTACTAGCTTTCGGATCCGCCCGCTCCGTGATACCAATGGAAACTGTAACCAATTTGAAAATTAAATCCCAACAACACAAATACCATCCATAAAATACCATCTAATGACTGGAAGATAGATTGTTACCAAGATGTACATTTTATAGTCATCAACAAGCATAAGCAGAGGAGCAATGAATCTGGGCATAAGAAAAAGAAACACTCGCAGTGATTGATGAATTTAACTATGTATGTGCTTCTTCTTCAAAAAGGTTTAAGAGGGTTTAGTAATTTTGTATTTTAAAAAGTTGCAACAGTATTTAATGCACATCCTGCAACAAATGAAGAATCTGGGAGAATTGACTTTTACTTTTTTGTTTGAAAAATATCAGTTATAAAAGGCAATAGTCTGCAACAAATGAAGAATCTGGGAGAATTGACTTTTACTTTTTTGTTTGAAAAATATCAGTTATAAAAGGCAATAGTCTCGAGATGGTGTTACGTGTATTAAAAAAACCAAAGGGTATCTAATAAACTAAGTATTTAGTTACTTGATTAAAAAACGCAAAAAACGCATTGGGTAGGGAGGTGCAGTAGACTTTTAATGGCAATTAAAACAGACTCGTAAGCCCGGTGGAAAATATTATCCTCCTCCTGCTAAAACAAAGTAGAGTTGCTCTTTAAAAAAACAAAAACATGGAGGATTGACTTTACTTTTACTTTTAAAAGTATTCATTCTAAATAAAAAGCAACGACCTGGAGGATTAACTTCCACTTTTGTGTTTGAAAACTATCAGGAAATAATTTGAAGATGGCGTATCCGACAAATTAAGTTAATTACTTGATAAAAACTCAATGAGTAAAAAGTCCCACTAAACTCCTCTATGAAGAATTAACTATATATCTCTAAGCCTGCCCTGATTTTGGCAGTGACAATGAAAATAAATCAATATTAATCCTTGGCCTTGTGAAAATAGATCCCAACTCCTGCCAAAAAACCAAAGGGAAGTTACTGTTAAAAAAAGGACTCAAAATAAGGCGACAGTACCTACCTGACCAAAAGGTTTAAAGGCAATGCACAAGTATTTGCTTGACTTTTACTTTTGTGCTTTCCCTAACAAAGGAGTTTCTGTTAGAAGAAAGACGAGGAAGAATGGGGCAACAGTACCTACCCCTCGAAAGATTCAATAACTTTGTATGTTAAAAAACCAATGCATAAGTATTTAATGCACATCCGGTAGCCCTTGAGAATTGACTTTTACTATTGTGTTTATCAAGAGACTCTGAATTATTTAAAATAATAAAAAGAGGAAGAAGATAGCAACATTACCTACCCACCCAAAAGGTCAATACTTTTGTATTTTCTGTGAAAAAACCAGAAGTTCATAATTTTGTATTAAGAAAAAAAAAAGAACAGAGCAACACTACCTACCTACCTACCAACCCAACCCAAAAGTTTAATATACCCAAAAGGTCAATACTTTTGTATTTTCTGTGAAAAAACCAGAAGTTCATAATTTTGTATTAAGAAAAAAAAAAGAACAGAGCAACACTACCTACCTACCAACCCAACCCAAAAGTTTAATAATTTTATATTAAAAGAAAAGACAATGCATAAGCATTTAAGAATGTGTCTCTCTTTGAAGATCATAGGATTTGATAGGGAAGAGTAGAGTGAGATCTGTAGGATTTGTATATCTGAGTAGAATAAACAGTCAAATCACTACACACAAGGGATTCATTATCGGATAAATAAGAAGATGTCATATTTCAATTTGACATCTAACTAAACTATGATTTTAAATTAAATTATTATTATTCTTTATTATAAAAGAGAAATAGTAATCACAAATCTAACCAAATTAATCAATTATAAAAAACCTATTGATAACACACTGCACTAACAAGGAAGTACAACCATGAATTGCAAGTCTGGTACTCTACCCTCAATGGCTGGATGTTTGACTAATGTGTTGGCAATGCTTCATTTTAGCATGTTTTCACCAAATTATGGAGATGTAGGTGGAATCCCATTAAGTTAATCACTTGTTGGAAAACCCATTAAGGCACGCTATGCGAGGAAGCGAGGAGGAAGAGACAATAGTGAATTGCAAGTCTGGTATCCTGCCCTCAGTGGCTGGATGTTTGACTTATGTATCGGTGATGCTGCCATTTTAATATGTTTTCCACCAAATTTTTCATGAGCATTTAACCATTTCTGAACAGAAGAAAATAGAATTGCTTAGTGGTAACGATCTTTTCTACATTTTAATAAAAAAAATATGCATTCAGATTTATAAATATCAAGACACCACACTTTGTTTTAGATTTTTCTCAGCACTTAATAGAAACGAGGTTAAGATAGACCTATGCTAATTTAGCTACTCATAAATCAAAGAAGGTAAGTGGCTTGATTCAACAATAACCTCATCATTCAATCATAAAATCACAACCACTCTACAACACAAGTTTTCATATTAAACATTACGTAAACAAAAATTTTACCTTGATTCTTGGATTTGGAGCTACTTTGAATTTTTAGGTTTCAACTTGCATGGAAGATTTGACTTTCTGTTTTCCCACGCAGAGTTAAAATTTACTACAATGTCCGTTGCCAGGGTAAATTTGGTGTACAAGACAAACAGTTCTGCTCCCAAAATTTCTTCAGAGGAAAACTGAGTGAACTAAGGTTTGGCTACTGATTGGCTAGAGAGAACAAGGTACTCGGGGAGAGCTATCAGAGACAATGCACTTAGAAAAAATTAAAAGAGGATTTGTTGGAAAAAATATGAAGAAAAATAAACTTTCACAGCTATAAGGCATGCTAACTAATATCATATTACTAAATATCATAACAGCTATCAGAGACAACGCACATAGAAAAAATTAAAACAGGATTTGTTGGAAAACTTGTTAATAAAGATAAACTTTCACAGTTGTAAGGAATGCTAACTAATATCATATGTGCTCTCCGTTTATCTATCAATAAATTCAAGCAAATAGTTTTTGCCATCGATATAAATGCCCATTTCTGTAATTTTTATACCTAGAACATTGTTTCCATATTTTCTCATACTTTTTACTATATAGCTCTCTATTATGATGTATCCCAATCCTCTTAAATCTATAACCTTATACCTATGATATTTATACTAATTGGAAGTTGTACCATATGAAAACTATCCGTATATCTAAAGCAACTTCAGAGATTTTTAATTTATTCTGTTGCTAGTTTTGAGGAGATAATCTCTCTTGCAGTTTGAACTTCCTGTGCTTTTGCCCCTTCTTCTCCATACCTTTCTTCTTTCCTCTTTGCTTTGTTTCATCATTTTTCACTCCTCCCCCCGTCTCATCTGCATTCTTTCTCCCAGTTCCTAATGCACACTTTACTCTCTGGCGTGTCCCACACACATCCTTGTTTGTTGGTCTATATTCATTTATTGAATGCATGCTTATCCTCTGTTTTTACATACTCTTCAGTCGTTGACTGCAATATGACTAGCAGTAACTCAGCACAAAGAAAAAGTAGGCATATGTGTGACCGAAGTTCAAGTTTTCAAAGCCTGAGGATGCAGGAATCTGCATTAAGTACCGTGCTGGTATTTCAGAATTTTCATTTCTCCATCCACAGACTGAGTATAGATATCCTGAGTCAGTTGTCTCCTTCTGGAGATGTTCTTCTTTATTCACTGGTCAAGATCAATGACTGTCTATACAGATTTACTAAGCCCATGTGCATTCATATGAAATGGAGGCAAGCAAGTGAACCCATTAGTTAAATTTTCTAGACTTGCCCATTTGCTTGATGACCTTGTTAGGCTAGAGGCAACAATCCTCGTAAGCTTTCTGTTTACCCCTTCCATTCATCAGCTTGTGCTATGCAAAATTACAAGATCAAGTTTGTCTGCAGGCTTAGAAAGCATTTTCACTGATTTTTTTATACTTTTTTCAGATTTCCATTTTGAGTTTTGAAACACACCTTGATCTTATCTGTTTGCAGATCCATTGTTGTTTAATTATGAACGAGTTACCAAAGTGTAAGCCTTTTCCAAAGTAGTTCTGTTCATAAGACATAACCAACATTATCACCTGGTAATATTCTTACCAAGTCACCAAAATTGGTTGTGGTGTTATGATTCAATCATGCTTAATGCACACAAGTTTTGCATACAGTTAGTACATTTATCTGTGCTGATGGACTTGCATTGGGCCACCCAATAACCAATTCCACCATCTCTTGGCTCTGGTGAATAATTACATTCCTTCCTAACATTCAATGGAGAGATCAACCGAGCAGTGATTAGAATAATAGATCAGTTATTTTCATATAGTATGAACAGTGCCAGGATGCCACAACATGGCACTGCTGTTCATAACTTGGAAAACCAAAAATCAGAACAACCATCCAGGATCAGCAATAGTCTCAGTCAAGATCCTACCACAAAAGAGTGCCAATCCAGCAAATTCCCTTTGCAACCTTAGAAAACGGCAATGCTTGAACAAAAACAGACTTATGCACTACAGAACAAATCATCTGAAAGCTGCAGATTATTCTTGTGGGGTAAATACAATTTACTATGAGATCCTAAAGTTTCCCAACCATAGAATGTCACTGTTCTTCTCTTCAATGCATTGTCAGTTACAAAGTCTCTTTGCATTTTTCACCTATAAAAGGAGATTTTGTTATATCCTTGAGCAGTTAAAGCAGGTTGTCCACATCAGCCATCCTTTCTTTCAGGCATTTGTTATACAGCCTGAGTGGGCCTAATGGTTAAGAACATGTGTTTCCTTTTAAGAAGTCGCAGGTTCAAATCCAGAGGGGGGTAGGGTATGTATACCTTCGTAGACTTTACCAGTCAAATCGCTGGGCAGAGGGGGGTCCTTTGTCCCACAAACAAGGAGGTCTCATACACCAATTTGGTGTGCTGGCTTGGCTGTGACCTTAAAAATAGATTATTATTATTATTATTATAAACATCTAACCTCAAAGACCCACTAGTTCACATGAAGCAAGGCATATATTTCAGTAGATATTATAAAAAAATTAAATAGAGAGCTCAATCATGAAAGGGTTTGTTCTTAATGCCTGCTGCAGATGTACTTCAAGCGATCACATATAAAATTTTGGCCATATAATTGATTAACAGTTAGTAAAGTCTGATAGAAAAATACACCATACTTGCATATTCCATTTTAACAGGCAACCAAAAAATAAGGAAAAGAACAGATATATAATGTGTGAGATCCACTGATGCCAGTCTTCAGAGTCAAAAATAATTGTGTGCATTTGAGTTCTGGTAAAGCATGAGAAGTTTACCTTGTGCAATGCTAGGCATCCACCATCGACATCTATAAGAATGTCACTTGGAACATCTGAAAAGATCCTGCAGACGAGTTTTTAAATAACATAAATCACTGTACTAGTTTGAATATGAAAGAAAATAGAAAAATGTTTGAAAACTTTTGGTAAGATCATTAGCCCTGAAAAGAACAAGCAGAAAAGGAAAATAGTTAGGGATTTCCAGGATACTTAAATTAATTAAGCATTTTGTCATATGCTATTCTATATCTAGGTCAAGTTTATGTATTGCTTTGTTGGCGCATTCTCTCATCCTGTTAAAGAAAAATCACCAAATGAACGGAAAAAGGGTTGAACAAGAATACCAGAAGGAAAAAGATCAGACCATTATTTTGAAGAATCTTTGTTTACAAATGACTTAGTTGCATATCTCTTAATAGCATCTTTGCTACAGACTTTAGACAACTGCCAGACATGAACATGTGGTCAAACAGGAACTTGTTGTAAGCACTGCCTAGTGATGAATGGATCGTAACTCCAGCAGAAAAAATAAAAGTTTAAACTGAGGCCTTAAGATAATTGAGAGTAAACTACACTAGGAAATCAGCAAAGTGAATTGCTTTTGTATCACACTTCACAGTGGCCCTCATTTAACTAACATTGCAGCTTAATGACTTCAGAAAGGAAAACCCAAAGCATGATCCTCAGGTTTTAACTGTGACCAAACTTTCAGTTTTCAATCATGAAATTTGAAGACCACTTTTACTCTGGTTTCTTGCTAATTAGATATGGAAGTAAGCAGATATAAGTATTCAACCTTAATATCATCAATCAGGCTGCTAATGGGAAATGTTACCCAAATGACTGGATTCTCCAATGGGGGAACCACAGTGGGACTCTGGAATCTGGATATACAAACTGAGGCCCAAATGAGTAAAGCAAACTGAGGCCTTAAGGCAATTGAGAATGAACTACACTAGAAAATCAGCAAAGTGATACTTAAAGTGCATTTGAATGACACTGCAAAATGGACCTCATTTAACCAGCACGTGCAGTTTAATGACTTCAGAAAGGGAAACCCAAAGCATGACCCTTAGGTTATAACTGTGACTGAGCATTCAGTACCTTTTCAATCATGAAATTTAAAGCCCACTTTTATTCTGGTTGTTTGCAAGTTGGATTTGGAAGTGAGCAGACAAAAGTGTTCAACCTTAATATTATTGATTGGGCTGATAATGAGAAAGGTTACCCGAACAGTACATTCTCCAATTTAATGGGACCCCAGTATGGCTCTGAAAATCCAAATACGATTCTTATGGACAAAGCAAACAAGCTGGTATTTGCCACTACACTTTATTCTGGAATATTAACCTAAAGAGTAAACATCAGAAGTGCATGGACTTTCATGTCTACTTGCTATAAGTCTCACAAAGCAAATGTAAGATCATGGCAAAGTTTATAGGCCATGTACAATACCCCCAGGAGGTATGTACTGAGCTACAGCTGTAATTACCCCGATAGGCGTCTATATCTCCACTCAGGAAGATATCCCACAATTTGTTTAAAAAATTAAACCAAGGGGCAGGATCTATTTCATTCTTGTCCAAAAGACTAGTGAATGCTTAAGATTGATCGACGGTTCATCTAGATTGAGAAAAAAAAGTGCAAGTTACTTTTCATATTCCCCCTGTCAGCCAATGAACTCAGTGGAGCACGGTCTCTTCCTTTTCTTTTGCAAAGGACTTTCAACTGCGGAGACAGGTCAGTGTTCTGAATTAGTATTTCCGAGGGGTTTCATCATTTTCTCAGTGCTTTCTTGCTGTAAGATTTTTTCACAGAATTGCTTTTGGTCAACACCACTTTGAATTGCTGCACAGCACTTCATAGGTATACTCTTTACATCTTTCTGCAGGTTAGCATACATTTCTATTGGATCGCCTGTCTCTTCGATTCCTATCTGCATACACCAACCACGTTTAATGTGGTTGTGCTAGTATTTCCCTTTATCTGGAATTTCCACCTACATCTACAAAGGAAAGACAGGGCAGTATGTCTTGCAGAAAATCAACTGCATCTGCAAGTTTCTAAGAACTTAAGCAAGTAAATAGAGTAGATGAGTCTGATGAAGGAAAGAGCTAGCTTGTTCAAATTTTCAAATTTGTACGCGGCCAGTGTGGACCTCCCAAGCCACGGTAAGAAAGTGGGTGAAAGTGCAGGGACTTATGTTTGAGCTCTGAGCTTTCCCGGTTTAAAATCAAAAGCAAAATTCATTATAAGCTGAATAAAGTGATTGCAAGTTTTTGGAAAGATAACATAAGCTCTGAGATCGAATCGCACGATGGGAACAGACCAACTAGCATGCACTTTTAAGTTGTTGCGACTTTTTTATGGCTCCCTGATTTTGAGTTCAACAAAAGCCATGCGATGACAGACTATACTCGGCCAGAGGAAACTAAGGTTCCAATCAAACGTGGATTTAAATTTAACATGGCTTCTTCTTTGCACAGATGATATCGTTGCTAAGAATGCTACAGACCCGTGTGAACTGAAAAGAAACCAAGTTTTTGTATATATCAAACAACCAGAAAGTTGAAACACCCCAGTCCAAGAAGGAACTACCGGCTACTAGCAAATCCAGAGTACTAGAAAACTGAAAAAGAAGGTTAGGGCTCTTGTTTGGCCATGACCTGTATGCTTTTGTACATATTTTTTTTCCTAATACCAAATGGTTTCCTGAGTATGGACTGAAGTAGCTTGAAAGGAATCTGCAAAACAAGTATGCTCATCTGCTGTTATTGTATTGGCATCTTTCGTTGCCAGGTGTTTGCTTCCCCTGCTTTTTGCTCTGAAGATCATGCGAAGCAAGGACGCAACCTTGGCTGTGATCAACCTAATCCTTATATGGGTTCAATAGGAAATGATGAATGTAATCTAGTTTTCAACACAGGCAACACTCAATGAAAGGCAAGTGATAGCTGAGCTGACTTCACTGAAACAAAAACTCGAAAGAAGCCAAGCAATATTTATATGCATATGCAAAGCGGAAGTGGGACTAGTCTAATGCCAGGAAACAATTAATTGGCTTCCCGCAGTACGACAGCGGTTCCATTTTCCTGTGAGTACCCGTATCAAGTGAGTGTAAGGCATTTCATGGCCTAAATTAATAAATGTTAATTCAAACCCAAAACAGCTTAATGGGTATTAAAATTGTGTGTGCGAATGCGCTTTTCTGAGAAGAGGAAGTAGACAGTGATGGGAATTCAAAGGAGACTTACCATTTGCTTCCCTGCTTTCCCAAGAAGCTGGGTGGGTTCGAACGCTTGAGCAGCACCAGGGGCTTCTCGGCCTTGCCAGTCCCTGCCATTCCCCTCCACCTTAAAGCTTTGAAGTGTATCACACAAGCCTCCAAAAAGAACAGAATAGATACCAACTGGCAAAAGTGAGAAGAAAGGGATCAAAATGGGCTTCTGAAGTTTCACAAAACAAAAGCATTTATGCTGCTGAGATGGGTTTAAAGATGTCGAAGGAGAAGGAATCCTGGATAGCGAGGGCCCAAAAAAGCCTCTTGCTCACCCCCATTTGGGTGTAACAAGCTCGTTTGAATGGGGAGGCGTTCTCTCAGGGCCCATGTTAGAGTTTAACATTGCATTAAACTAGAGGGACCCAGACATCCTCAAACACAAAAGGATGAATGTTGGTATTCTCCCACATAAAACACTAACGAAGTAGGCCTCACTCATTCAATGGGCCACTATGGAGGTCATATACTTAGACAAGTCAACGAAAACACAAGCTATATCACAGACCTTCAATAAAAAATACATGTAGAGCTGCACGAGGGGATTGCTGACAGTGAATATGAAAATATTAGGAGTCCAGAGCTGGTTCTCTGTATACAAGATTTGGCTGGTAAAAAGAAACATATCAATCATCTTTTCATTTGGGCTTATTCGGCTTTCCCTTTGTTGGGTATGTTGCTTATGGTTACTTGTTTGTCTGCATTTGATTGTGGGTATTCAGTTCCGATTTCAGGTCTTGCAGAACCCTGCTTTATTTTATGCCAATTATTTTTTTAATGGGTTATCCCAGTATTCTTTAACCTTTTGTCTGCCAACTCAACGAATTACCCTAAGCTGCCCTATCACACTATGTAGTCTCAAATTCTAATCAAGGGTTGTCGGGAGCGAGGGCGATGCCATGTATATATATATATATATATATATATATATATATATATATACTTCTTCCTTTTTCACCCTCGACGCTAGACCCAGACCCGGTACTCTGGGGCAAATGCCATTCGTGGGTTGCATTGAAATGTGTAAATACACATTGTATATACATCATCCATTTGTACGTACGCGGGCATTTCTTAAACACGTTAGGTGTGGGGGCGGGCTTTCTTTGGGATGTCCGCATCAAATGCTGCAAACATCATAGTCTTTGCAAGAGCAATTGTCGGAAGTTTTACCCAATTCAAGTACAATACACATTGTAGATATACACTTATATGGCTATGCCCAACGATCGGACGTTTGAAC
>ML818891.1:37067-47896 GCA_009831015.1 Picea engelmannii
TTTAAGCATTATGGAGAATTTAATTCATCATCCTTGGTGTTTCAAGATTGTTGTGAATTTTGTGAATATTTCATTAAGTACCTTGAAATGTTTTTTGGAAATTAAAAGTGTATGAATGATGAAATCATAGAAGCCCTCTATGAATATTCATCCCAACAACAAATAGTAGCCCCTCCTTTGGTTGAAGGTGAAGCTGATCAAGAAATTGTTGCTGAAAGTCATTTTCCTTCCCCTGAACTTGATGAGGATATTCAGCAAGATTTTCATCAAGACAAAGTGTGTCAAGGTTGTCTTTCGTCCCCTATGAATGATATGGTTGTTCAAATTCTAAGTGGCATAGACATGGATGAGGATTTTGAAAATACATCTATGGAAACTTCCAGCAATGAACAAACAAATGAAATAGAGCTTCAGGAAAGAAACAAAACAACATATGCCATTTTTCAATCAGAAATACAAAAAGATAATGAAGAGGCAGTGGTTTTATTTGATTCATTTGAAAATCATGGTTTTGAAAATCCGTCCATTGGAACTCTATATTGTGAAATAGTGCATGTTGTTAGCTTTTCACATTTGCAAGAAGATTATGAACAGGAACTTATTTCTATTAATTCATTTGAAAGTCAAAATGGTTGTCCTCAAATAAATTTGCAGAAATTTAATGAAACCAAATCAGAATTGTTTGATGAACAAGAGGATAGCCTTGATGCACATAATATGGATGTCATATTTGAAGATGTTCAAGAATGTATGAATGTTTTTGTTGAGATGCATGGAAAAGTAGACAAACCTATTGCTGCGATTTCATTTGAAAATGTTCTCAAAACAAATGAAATAGAGAAAGAGCAACAAACACCTATGAAATAGGATTTTCTTCTTGTTTTTGCTCATCAAGAAGAAATGAATTTCCATGGTTTTCAAGATCCTGTGGCCATCCTATTACAGTATTCAGTGAAGGAGGAGTTTGTTTCATTCATAAGCTCAAGTTTTGGATTCAAATTTTTTCTTCAGCTGCCATTGTTTACATTTTTCTACCTTCTTAAGAAAGATGTGATCGGAGAAAAATCGGGAAGCCAATTGCTTGATTGGTTGCATTGGCACTTTAGCATCACTTGATTGAGTATTAATTTCAGCAGTTTTAGAGTAGATAGGAGTATGTGAATAAGCTTGTTGTTCAAGCATTTTTCAGTTTGGATTTTCAGTAGTATGTGCAGTCAGATTTAAGTAGTGTATTCAGTGTTCAGTATCCAGTTGAGAGCAGTGTGCAGAGTTTGGTTTTTAGCAGACACTGGTGACATGACAGAGAAGGGTACACACATATGTTTTGGGAGAATCCCAATGGATCATGCACAGGGTCTACAAGTTCTTTGCTACCTCACAGGGAGGATAGCATCCCCAGTTGGAGCCAATGTTATCACCATAACAATTTTCAGATTAGGATCCAAATTTCAGAAATTTAGCGAAATGCTATATCACTGTGGAAGCATGATAGTTTGGGGGACCGAGCTATATCCAGTGGCATATAGACAAATATAGCGGAGGCGTAAAAGGTATAACTCGACAGACCGTCGATCTTGAAGAAGCCTGGATCAACGGCTAAGGCACATATTGGGGAATGAAGCTGTGTGGAAGATAATTATTCGAAGGTGGGCCAGGGAAACCATTATGGTTTTGCTCGTGTACGCGTGACGATACTAGAGGTACATCGAGGACAAAAGCGGTCTACTCAAAACCTTTTTTTCCAACCCCGAATATCAAAAATTGTTGGTTTTATCACTTGCTAATTTGCATTTTATTTTTCCAAAACAGCTTGTCCTTGTGTTATCTTTCCACTCAGATTTTCAAAAAATTTCACCAGCTTCGTCAAGCTCCCATCACCTGAATCCTTCACCCAATCAATCATCCAAAACAGTCATGTACTCCATGATTCAAAAGTTGGCAAATATCCCAAGCCTATAGCTAGCCTTAATTCTTATCTAAATCCCTTAGTTCCATCACTTCATTCATTTTTACCCTTATTTTCGTATTCCCGTTGAAATTAAAAAATATTCATTTTATTAAGAACCCTTATCCTATCCACAAAGTCATGTGTTAATCCTCATATGCCCAAAGTCCTTTGAAAATAGAAAAAATGGGTTTTTTATTACTAATATAAATATTTTTATATTTATATTAATATTTAATCCATTATTTAATTTATGAAATCACGTCAAATCATGGGCACAAATCTCAATTTATAATGTGGAAAAGTCAAAGTTTGGATGGAGGGTGCACATACATATCGGGGATTAAAGTAACGAGGAGGTTAATTATGTGAAGGCGGATCAGGGAATACTACCATGGTTTCTTTGTTGGACACGTGTTTTTACGTGGAGCACATCGGAGGTAAAAGAAGTTGATTTAAACCACTTTAGCCCAATCCCGATATAATAAATGAAAGCATTTATCATAAGTTTAATGTGCGGCATTTTTCCAGGAGTGCATTTCAATAATGATTATGGGATTTCCAATAAACGAAATTCTTCCTCGCCGTGAAATTGTTTTACAGAGGTAAAATTCACATTTTACAAATCAAAGAGATTAATTTCCATGAAAAATATTTAAATGGGAAGATGCACGTGAACGAAGACTTGGATAATTATTTATCCAAAGGTTTTAAGAAGTAAAAGAAGAAGATAAAAGGTATTTTACCAAAGACAGTAAACTAGAAAAAAAAACACAGTAAATGTTTTTCCACAGTGAAACGGTAAATTGGAAAAACATTACACAGTAAATGTTTTTCACAAGGAGATGGTAAAAGTAAATGTTTTTACAATGAAATGGTGAATTGGTTAAACAAGACATGGTCTTAAAAACCACGGGCATGAATTAAATTAGGAAAATTTGATTCTACGGGATAGAAAAATATTTGGGAATTATTTTTATTTCAAATATATTATTCCCAAATGTTTAATGAGAGTATGGATAAATGAAATTATATTTGAAATATTATGAGTGACACTTCAAAGAAAAAGTGGCAGAAGAAGGAGCTAGAGCGTCAGAGGAATCCGCAAGGATCATGAAACGTTTTTTTTGGAATCTGCCAGTTGTAATCATTGTAGAAGCTGAAATGTTTCATTTCAGTTATTATAGCCGATTGCACATTGAAGGAACTCGAATTGTATAAGTTTTAGAGGTTTTGAGTGTATTAATGATGGGAAAAAGTGCAAGGTCACAATTCCGACGGTTCTAGACTCTATTGCAATTTTTCTGGGACTGAATTGAATACATATGCAAAAGCATTTGGAATTGTTTATGAAAATATTCTAATTGGTTGTGATATGACTTCGGTCTTCTTTCATAGTGTGTATTTTCCTGTATTTATTTAATTGCATTTACACTGTCTTTTGTTTAAATTGGAGAGTTAAAGGCCCAGAATTCGTCTTGTGATGCTCTTGGCCTAAGAAATTTAAATTGTGTATGTTTCTTCTTAGTTAATTCAGAATTCATTCTTGTAATGCTCCGATGCAGTTATTTGTTTCATCTTTCCTCTTACCACTCTGATTTATTTTAAGTTACAACTCAGATACATTGCCTCATTTATCATTTATCCTCTGGAGAGTTCTATCGGTTAATCATTGTTTTCATTCAATTTCAGAATTTTGACTCCATAGCCCTATGTGTTCTTCCCCTTCCTTGCCAACAACTTTATAAAAATCCCCAAAACAAACCAAATATAGCCATCGATTTCCATAGATATATCAAGTGACACGAGAGATCCCTCTCTGATTTAAGCAGGCTAGTGCCTCATCTCTAAAGCTGGTTGAAACAATTACCTCTGTCCTTTGTCTATTCAATCGAACAGAATTTGCGTAGTGCTAACATTTTGGCGTCGTTGTTGGGGACGAAATTGAAAAATTTTCCCTGGGAAGAACGACATGGTTGAGTTCTAAGGTCTGAGAGCAACAGGAACTTAGGCACATATTGCCTGTATTTATGCTCTAGCGACTCCACACATCAAAAGATCAGTTTGAAGGTGATTCCACTGGTAGAAGAATCCAAAAATTTGAACTTTCACTGGCGACTCCACTCTCAATGCAGAATCCAGCTTCCAAAAAACCATTGGCTCCCACTATCCGAAGATGAGTTCAATATCTGCAAGGTATGCTCCAATGAATCAATCTCATATTCCTAGCTTTCCAAATCATATTCCTCACATAAATTGGCAAAAATATTTTCCTAAATTCGAAGATGGGAAAGGAAATGATGTTGCTTTGCAATTGATTAGATTTCACATGCACATATGTAAGTTGGGGGTTGAATTTCATGAAGATTGTTTGATGAAAATGTTTATGGATACTCTAGAGGGGAAAGCAATATTATGGTATGAAGGTTTAAAACCAGGCATCTTATACTCTCTTAAGGATTTCCACATAACATTCTTTAAGCATTATGGAGAATTTAATTCTTCGTCCTTGGTGTTTCAAGATTGTTGTGAATTTTGTGAACATTTCATTAAGTACCTTGAAAATGTTTTTGGAAATGAAAAGTGTATGAATGATGAAATCATAGAAGCCCTCTATGAATATTCATCCCAACAACAAATAGTAGCCCCTCCTTTGGTTGAAGGTGAAGATGATCAAGAAATTGTTGTTGAAAGTCATTTTCCTTCCCCTGAACTTGATGAGAATATTCAACAAGATTTTCAGCAAGACAAAGTGTTTCAAGGTTGTCTTTCTCCCCCTATGAATGATATGGTTGTTCAAATTCTAAGTGGCCTAGACATGGATGTGGATTCTGAAAATGCATCTATGAAAACTTCCAACAATGAACAAACAAATGACATAGAGCTTCAGGAAAGCAACAAAACAACATATGCCATTTTTCAATCAAAAATACAAAAAGATATTGAAGAGGCAGTGGTTTTATTTGATTCATTTGAAAATCATGGTTTTGAAAATCTGTCCATGGGAACTCTAGACTGTGAAATAGTGCATGTTGTTAGCTTTTCACATTTGCAAGAAGATTATGAGCAGGAACTTATTTCTATTAATTCATTTGAAAGTCAAAATGGTTGTCCTCAAACAAATTTCCAGTAATTTAATGAAACCAAATCAGAATTGTTTGATGAACAAGAGGATAGCCTTGATGCACATAATATGACTGTCATATTTGAAGATGTTCAAGAATTTATGAATTTTTTTGTTGAGATGCATGGAGAAGTAGACAAACCTATTGCTGTCATTTCATTTGAAAATGTTCTCAAAACAAAAGAAATAGAGAAAGAGCAACAAACACCTATGAAACAAGATTTTCTTCATGTTTTTGCTCATCAAGAAGAAATGAATTTCCATGGTTTTCAAGATCCTGTGGCCATCCTATTACAGTCTTCAGTGAAGGAGGAGCTTGTTTCATTCATAAGCTCAAGTTTTGGATTCAACTTTTGTCTTCAGCTGCCATTGTTTAAATTTGTCTACCTTCTTAAGAAAGATGTGATCGGAGAAAAATCGGGAAGTCAATTGCTTGATTGGTTGCATTGGCACTTTAGCATCACTTGATTGAGTATTAATTTCAGAATTTTTAGAGTAGATAGGAGTATGCGAATAAGCTTGTTGGTCAAGCATTTTTCAGTTTGGATTTCCAATAGTATGTGCAGTCAGATTTTAGCAGTGTATTCAGTGTTCAGTATCCAGTTGAGAGCAGTGTGCAGAGTTTGGTTTTCAGTAGACACCGGTGAAAGGACATAGCAGGGTACACACACATGTTTTGGGAGAATCCCAATGGATCAGGCACTGGGTCTACAAATTCTTTTCTACCTCGTAGGGAGGATAGCATCCCTAGTTGGAGCCAATGTTATCACCATACAAAATTTTAGATCAAAATCCAAATTTCGAAAACTTAGCGAAATGTTATATCACTGTGGAAGCATGATAGTTTGGGGGACCGGGCTATATCTAGTGGAATATAGAAAAATATAGCAGAGGCGCAAAAGGTATAACTCGACAGACCATCGATCTTGAAGAAGCCCGGATCAACGGCTAAGGCACATATCGGAGAATGAAGCAGCGTGGAAGATAATTATTCAAAGGCAGGCTAGGGAAACCATTATGGTTTTGTTCGTGGACGCGTGGTGACACCAGAGGTACATCGGGGCGAAAAGCAGTTTACTCAAAACCGTTTTTTCCAACCCCCGATATCAGAAGTTGATGGTGTTATCACCTGTTGATTTGCATTTTATTTTTCCAAATCAGCTTATCCTTGTGTTATCTTTCCACTCAGATTTTCAAAAAATTTCACCAGCTCCGTCAAGCTCCCATCACCTAAATCCTTCACCCAATGGATCATCCAAAACAACAATGTACTCCACGATTCAAAAGTTGGCAAATATCCCAAGCCTATACCTAGCCTTAATTCTTATCTAAATCCCTTAGTTCCATCACTTCATTCATTTTTACCCTTGTTTTCGTATTCCAGTTGAAATTAAAAAATATTCCTTTTATTAAGCACCCTTATCCTATCCACAAAGTCATGTCTCATATGCCCAAAGTCCTTCGAAAATAGAAAAAAAATGGTTTTTTATTATTAATATAAATATTTTTATATTTATATTAATATTTAATCTATTATTTAATTTATGAAATCACGTCAAATCATGGGCACAAATCTCAATTTATAATGTGGAAAATTCAAAGGTTGGATGGAGAGCGCACAGACATATTGAGGATTAAAGTAACGTGGAGGTTAATTATGTGAAGGTGGATCGGGGAATACTACCATGGTTTCTTTGGTGGACACGTGTTTTTACGTGGAGCACATCGGAGGTAAAATCAGTTGATTTAAACCACTTTAGCCCAATCCAGATATAGTAAATGAAAGCATTTATCATATGTTTTATGTGCGGCATTTTTCCACGAGTGCATTTCAATAATGATTATGGGATTTCCAATAAAAGAAATTCTTTCTCGCGGTGAAATTGTTTTAAGATAAAAGGTATTTTACCAAAGACGGTAAACTGGAAAAACCACACAGTAAATGTTTTTCCACACTGAAACGGTAAATTGGAAAAACATTACACAGTAAATGTTTTTCAAGGGGAGATGGTAAAAGTAAATGTTTTTACAATGATATGGTGAATTGGGCAAACAAGACATGGTCTTAAAAACCATAGGCATGAATTAAATTATGAAAAATTGATTCTACAGGATAGAAAAGTATTTGGGAATTATTTTTATTTCAAATATATTATTCCCAGATGTTTAATGAGAGTATGGATAAATGCAATTATATTTGAAATATTATGAGTGACACCTCAAAGAGAACATGGCAGAAGAAGGAACTGGAGCGTCAGAGGAATCTGCAGGGATCATGAAATGTTTTTTCTGAAATCTGTCAGGTGTAATCATTGTAGAAGTTGAAACGTTTCATTTCAGTTATTGTAACCGGTTGCACATTGAAGGAACTCGAATTGTATAAGTGTTAGAGGTTATGAGTGTATTAATGATGGGAAGAAGTGCAAGGGAACAATTCCGACGGTTTTGAACTCTATTGTAATTTTTCTGGGTCTGAATTGAATACATATGCAAAATCATTTGGAACTATTTATGAAAAGATTCTAATTGGCTGTGATATGAGTTCGGTCTTCTTTCATAGTGTGTAGTTTCCTGTGTTTCTTTAATTCCATTTACACTGTCTTCTGTTTAAATTGGAGAGTTAAAGGCCTAGAGTTTGTTTTGTGACGCTCTCGGCCTAAGCAATTTAAACTGTGTATGTTTCTTCTTAGCTAATTTAGAATTCATTCCTGTAATGCTCTGATGCAGTTATTTGTTTCCTCTTTCCTCTTACCACTCTGATTTATTTTAAGTTACAACTCAAATTCAGTTCCTCATTTAGCCTTTATACTCTGGAGAGTTCTATCGTCTGATCATTGTTTTCATTCAATTTCATAATTTTGACTCCATAGCCATGTGTGTTCCTCCCCTTCCTTGCCAGCAACTTTATAAAAATCCCCAAAACAAACCAAATCTAGCCACTGATTTCTATAGATATATCAAGTGACACAAGAGATCCCTCTCTGAGTTGAGCAGGCTAGTGCCTCAGCTCTAAAGTTGGTTGAACCAGTTACCTCTATTGTTTTTCTATTCAACCGAACATAATTTACAGAGTGCTAACAGATGCTACAGAGGCTACTAAAGAGATGATTTGGTAACATAGGTTTATGGAGGAATTGGGAAAGAAACAAGATAAGAACAGGCTGTATTGTGACAGTGAGAGTGCCATTCATATTGCAAATAACTCAACCTTCCATTTGAAGACTAATCATATACATCTCAGGTACCATTTCATATGATCTGTCTTGGAAGATGGACATTTGAAGTTGGAAAAGATACACACTAGCCATAATCCTACATACAAGTTAACTAAGGGAGTAACCAAGGAGAAATTGAGTTCCTGCTCAGTTTCAATTGGTCTTCAAGCATGAAGATGAAGATGAGAAATTTTCTAGGTCCAAGAAGGTTCATAGTCTAGTAGATACAACAGTGGTGGAATTGTTGAGATCGGTCTCCAAGTGGTAGATTGTTGGTTGTAGAGCCTGGTTATCTTTTTGATTCAGAGGTCTTTGTTTTCAGTCGTGTTTATACCCCATGAAGACTTTACACCTCGGAAGAATATACACTCCTCTACGTGGGGGAGTGCAGAGAGAGGTTACCCCCTCTACAGGGTCCATCCCCCTGGTTGGGGGGTCTGAGGGAAAGCGGGCCCCTAGCGGGAGTTTGTGGGACAGTGTTCCCCAATGGGGGTTTGGGGGCAAAGCCCTTGAAGGAAAAATTTTCTTGTAAATGTATATTGTAATTTCATAGTAAATCTAGATCGTTCATTATAAGGTCGCAAATATGATGGTAGAAGTTATGTTAGAGTTTTTTGCCCTAGAAGGAAACCCTATGTTATGAGGGAAATGTATTGCAGCTATGTATCATTGTGAATATTGTATTCTGAGTGAGGAGACTGTGAGAGAAAGAAGAGGAAGTTACAGCGGGTGTGTTGTAGGTTGTATCCCTTCAATTGTTGGATAATAATAAAGGAAGGACCTGGAAATTTCTCTAGTGGACGTAGCCCACAATGGGTGAACCACGTATATCTGTGTCTCTATTGTATTGTGTATCTTTTGTGTTTTATTTCCGCATTTATTTTATTTATTGCTCTGCGATCCTTTTTTTCTAACAGTTCTTTGGTTCTTTTCATTTTTTCTTCCTCCTCCAACTATAATTTTCTTTTTCCAATCCATTCTAAATCATGTATAATACTTCTTAAAAAACTAGGGCTCATTGGAAAATTTCCTCTTAAGTATCTGTATCATGTACAAAAGGGTGTATTAGCCCCACAAATTTAATATGATCCCTAACAACACCTTTTGGATAATGTTTCCTAGCTTCTCATGTGCAAAAACATAGCTCCTTTAGGAATGTAGTCTCTTTTTTGGCATGGGAGACATTCAATAGACTAAACCTTCCCGCTTTGATGGGAAACTTCGACCAAATCCTTTTGGAACTTGCAACTAAGAATGTAGTTATCCTTTCATCAAATGTCTGGTAAGCAATCTTCTTTCCAATTAGCTTGTCAGGGACATATTTGGGGAGAAGATGTTGGGCATGTGCACAACCAAATAACCATTCCATGAAATGGTCAATTATGTCATAGAGATATTCTGTATAATTATTATCACATAATTCAAAGAAATACACATAAATAGGAGGTAAGTTTGGGTTCCAGTCCCATCCCATTGCAAGAAAACATATTGAAGAGCATACGACATCTATTAAATATGAAGACATGTAAAAACCTATTTTTTCAATCCCAGGGCTTCTCTAGCAGCTTGAAAAATGTTGATTGAAAGGATTTGCATCCATTTGAATATATTCCCTGCCTCAACCACGAAATATACCAATGGTGTCCATTCCAACTTAAAATGTGTATAGGTTTCTTCACCGTACATCATGCATATCATCGATGCCAACAACTGGTAGGGTTTCTTGAAGTATTGTATCAGGTATAATCTATTGTTCTTCTAAGTGAAATCCCCATCTTCATTCCACCACTCTTCGACTAATTCAGCCAAGTATGGGTGGTCTTCCCTAAATGTAACCACGAATTTCTTATTCAGGAAAGCATTAGGCTCTTACAGATGATATCTAGCATGAGTATCATCTAGTTTCAATGAGACTATAGGGGATTTAAGATCATTCACCATTGTATCTATCTCTAAGTCTAAATGGGAGAATACCCATCTGGAATCATTGTTATAAGGTAAGAGTATGGGTCTCGCACCAAAAGCATATAACTCACTCTTCTTTATATTTTGATATATCATCAAATCTTTATCGTCCTTGGAAAAATCCTCATTGACTAACATTATGTAAATATAATTCCAGGTACGACAGTCTTCCATAGCATTGAAGTAGTTTGTATCTGATAATAATAAGTTGTCTGGGCCTTTCACTTGAGAAACAACATTTCCTATGGGTGCCTTTTCTCTTCGCATTTGGGATTTTGACATTATGCGCTTTCGAATTCTTGTACAGTACAGAACAAAATTAAGTGTTTTGAAACAGTATAAGTGAAATAAAAGAATATTTTATTGAAGCATGACCTTACCTGAACACTTTACAGCTTATCACAACAAATCTCAATTAGCTAGTAAAATCCTTATCGCATACCACTTTTACGCTCGATTCTCTGAAAACTAACTATTGTGGGGTTCAAATTAGGCTTTTAACGTATAATTGCTACCTACTAATTCTACAATAAATACAACTAGGATGTATCTTGTAGCGGTTGGGACATTAATGTCATCA
>ML818891.1:52103-81042 GCA_009831015.1 Picea engelmannii
ATTAAAGGAAGAATTTTTCCACAGAATGTAAAAGGAGCGCCACGAGAGGTAAACATTGTTAAACAACCGGCTCTGAACAGAACAAAGAGTTAAGAGGGTTCGAACTTACGCTGAAAACTCCATTCGCACTATTCCGGCAGTCGCCGTTCCAGAACTGGCATCAATTTGAACGAATTGTGGCCGGTATCAGTCATTTTGGAGCTCGAGCCCATAACTCAGATTCGTATCAGTGATTTTGGAGTACAGTAGTTAAGGTGGTAGTTGGAAACACTGTTTTAAATATTATTTAATGCATAGGAAGAAGTGAAGGCAGCAATAACACTTTAAACTTATAAACTTATGAACCAATCAAATTGTAACAAATATATATATATTTTTATTTTAAAATATAATAATACAAACTTTCTAAGTTAAACATTATAATTTCTAAAAAAAATTACAGTCAAGTCTAAACTAATAACAAGTCAACGATGAACTCATCGCTATTAGTCCCTGACCTTGACAGGGACTAATAAGGGTTACTGATGTTTTAAATAATAAAAATGTCTTCTAAACTAACCACAAACCAAAACCTTAAAGTTAAGCCTACGAGAAGGATTAAGCGGAGACATTATCATTGGGAAACGTTATGAAAAGGTCTTTTAGAAAGAAATATTTTTAGGAAAAATTTATTGGAAGGGGTTAGGCCTTTTCTCATTCTGAAAAGGATGATTCCTAGAAGGGGCATCCGATAGGCTTTCAATAAAATCCCTTTTCAGAAGAAAAAACTTACAAGTATACTTTGGCAGTGTGATGGAACAAAAAAAAAAACTCAAAGAGGGGATTCTGATAGTCTTTCAAACTTTGGGCTTCATAAAGTTCTTATGAATATAAAAAATCGGATTTTCGATGGAATGAATCTGATAGATCCAACTTGGTAGGATTGTGGAATGAAGAAAAAATAAAACTTCATGTGAATGATCCGAGTTATGAACGAGATTTAGGGAGAATCTGAAACTAAATAAAACGTTGAAATCCAAACATGGGTGAAATAAAAAGGTAGTTTTTCATACAAAAGAGGGTTATGGAATAAAGTTTTGAGAGGCTAAGAAGGTACATGAATAAAAAATTTCCTCTATAAAACTCACAAGTTTACCCAGACTTGATGAATCACTCATATGCATCAAAACTCATGTAGAATTTTAGTAGGGGGGGGCATTAAATTTTCCTGGAACAGGAAAATTTAATGGGAGTTGTTGCAATCACAACAAATGAAAAATCACTAGGATGAACCAGTTATATATATCCTTCAAAAAATTTAAATGTCACATTTGGATATTATGGATAGAGTTTTCAAGAAAATGTGGTTCTTACCTATGCCATGGGTTCCACATCACTGAGATTTATTTCTTAAATATATAGATAGTTAATGAAAGCTTTTATATTTTCTTCTAAGTATTCTCTATAAGATAAGATATGAGGTTAATTGATTAGGATTATACCTGCATATAATCCTTGTTTGGGTATGACACCACACAAATACTTTATGTAATTGACACTAAGTTGATGTTTGTTCCTCGTCTCTCTTTTCCAACCTTTGTTTCGCTGCTAGTGAGCATTCATATACCTTACGGAGTTTCCTATGTATCACAAAAGCATGGCCCCACTGCCAACGAGTGTTCATAGCCTCAACGGTTTTAATTGTACTTCTCACACAATTAATAGTGTTTTTTCAACTTCATTGTGATTTTATGTCATGTTCACCCTTATAGATTTGTTTATAAGTATTTTGTATGCAAATAGAGTGTGAAGGAAGTGGGGTGATACTGTTTAGATGTGCAGGTGTTTTCAATACTTATTGTCCTCATGGGTCTACCTTCTGAAGGCACAACAAATTCATCAGTTTAGTGTGCAGTGAATGGAGCTCACATATAATACAAAAAAGGTAGTTTTAGGCTCGTATCCTATTTTCATGTAGGCTCTAAAACGCATTATGATAGTAACACCATGGAAAGGAAGATACCACATTCACATCCAACATTGTTTCATTTTTCTCCAATGCATAACCTGAGAATTTATCAAGATTTTAAAATATGTGTTCATGCCTAGGTTTCCACTATTTGACCTTGATATCCTCATTCCACATTGCATTACATAGAGTAGATTCTCCATTTATAGGTATAATTTGAGACAAATACTTAGAGGAAGTTTCATCTCTGTTTCACATAGTAGACAATATCTCTCTTCCATCATACAGACATAATCAATAAGGATGATTAAAAGTCAAAACAAGGAAACCAGTTCAGAATACATAAATCAATTAAAAGTAAAAATGTGGAGATGCATTTAAAGAAAAATGAAATTTCCTAAAGAAAAAAATCATGAAAGGAAATATATTATATACAAGGCTATATCACCATAGGTGATCATGAAAAATACTTATTGAGGATTTGTCCATTGATAGGGAGTTCCTCAATCTCCCCTTCCAAAGTTTTGAGTTTGAAAGTCCCATATCCAAATTTTTCATGATTTGATATGGAGCAAGACACAGTTGTTGAAACTTAGTATGTTTCCCTTTGGTTTCATTGGCTTTGTCCAATTTGAGAACTAGATATCCAACCTGAAAATCCTTACTACTGACAGAGTTTTTATCAAACCAATGTTTGACTAGCTCTTGATTTTGGTCTAGCTTTCTTTTCTCTTTATCCCTTTCTTCCTCCAACTTAAGTAGAGTATTTAATATGTGTTGCATAACTGGAAAATTTTCTTCTTTGGAAGACTGAGATAGTTGCAGGGAAGGAAAGAAAACATGGGTAGGTAAAATAGCTTCCTTACCATACACTAGGAAGAATGGATAATTCCCAAGTCTGTCTTGGGTGTCATTTTATCATCCCATAGGGATTTTGGTAAAGCTAAATGCCAACTTTGTTATGGTCAGTTATAGTTTTTTTCGGAATTTTGATCATATTTTTATTAGTAGATTCTACCAGACCATTTCCCTGGGGGTAATAATTTGTTGCATATTTGATTTTAATGTTATTTTAAGAGACAATTCAATCAATTTTAGCGATGAAAATTAGTTTGCATTATCAAATACTAAACATTGAGGAAAACCAAACCTAGTAATTATGTGTGATTCAAGGAACAAAATCTCCTGGTTCTCATTTACAATTTTCAGAGGCGCTGCTTTAGTCCACCTGGTGAAGTAATCAGTTGCATTAAATATATACTTGTGGAGCTAAGATTAATTGGGATGGATCTCCCCAATGATGTCTAAAACCCACTATTGAAAGGAGATGTCAACTGAAACAGGTTGTAGAGGAAATGCAGGCCTCTTCTCCCATCTGGCTGACTTCTGACATACTTCACATTTTATGGCATATGAATGGGAATCCTTGAACATTTTAGGTCAATAATATCATGCCCTAAGAAATTTTTGTGTTGTGGTGTTCCCTCCAAATTGTCCTCCAACATGACCATCATGTAATTCTTGCAAAACCCTCTTTGCATCATATTTTTCAAGGCATATCAACAGAAAAGAAAATTATCAGAATTTCTTCTGAAAATAATTCCATTGGTAAGTCGATAATGTGTAGATTTGAGTATGAGGGATCTCCTCTTTCTAGGTTCGAAATAATTGGGGGAACTACCATGAGTTAGGAAGTATTTTATCTCAGAGTACCAATTCAATCAGTAGGAGTGGGGATGTAACAAACTTCATTTTCAATTAAGGTCCCTTCATCATAGAATTTATCTTGATCACGGTGTGCTCCTTTTGACTCTGCTGCAAGTTTGCAGAGTCCTTACCCTTTTACTATCTTGGTAGTATTGATCTCCAAGTCATAATCCTGCAAGGTAGTCATCCAATGAGCTCTTTTCTCACCCAAATACTTTTTCACTTGTAGATGTCTAGCTTCATATTAGGGTACTACTATTCTAGTTCTGAATTTGAGAAGGTAAGGCCTAAAATGTTTTACTGGTTTAAAAAAAACAGAGGTCTATTTATCCACTTCTAGATAGTTTAGCTCTTCCCCATTCAATCATGAACTCATGAATGCAATGAGAAATTCATTCCCTTCATTTTTCTATGTGAGAACAATTGAATTAGAAGCAAAGGTATATAAGATGAAATCCCTATTAAAATCATGGCTCATTAGGGTTGGTGCTTTTATTTATTTATTGTTAGGTATGTGTTATATTCTTAGCATGACCAAACCTAGTGTATGTCTTGTGTTTGGAACATGGGGGGTAATAGGGGGCTACTAGATCCCCCTATAAGGGGGGGACACAACCCCCCTTTCCCATGGTTTTTAGTGGTTTTTGGGCACATCATTTTCATTGATGGTTTTCTAATTCCAATTAAGGAATTGGGATTTTTTACTAATCTAGTTCAATCGATTAGGGGTTTTGGATTCCATGGGATCACACACACACACACACACACGTGCGTGCACACACATATTGTAAACAATGAAGATATATGATGAATAAAACATTAGAGGTGTGACATGCTATCCCCAATTGCTAGGGATAACTAAGGAGATGATGTATCGAGGCCCTCGGGTTGCAGGCATGGAGTACTGAGAGACATATTACTAACAACGTCCACATGCACAGATAGAGACCCACTTCACCACCACACATCTTGGATTTGTCATGATGGAATTCACAACATCATCTTGCTTCTAGAAGACGATTGGTCTTAATCCATGAGGTACAAGTCAGGTATTATGATAAGTATCACTTTAATACTTGAGGCATTTTAATATGTTGTATTTAAATATTCTTTTGATTATAGAATGTTTGCTTCGAAATTATGCTATTTGCCCTATTTCACCTTGGTGGTTGACATTGCGTCCTAGTAAGTGGTCACCCTTAGGGACGGTTTTTCTACTGGGAGGTCCCCTTGATGATTCATCGTTCCATTCCCAATCATACTTATCACTTTTCACATTTCATCTCCTTATCTTTTTGGATTTTCGGGTGTACTAACCCAAGAAGGGATTGTACCTCATTTCATGGGAAGAAGGGGTTGAAGGCCCAGAGGGAATGTAGTTGGAAAAATATAAAATCCAAAACTATAACCTTCCATATTCTCTCCCAAATAGGTCTTGAGAACAATGGAACATTTCTCCTAAAAGATCAAAGACCTGCAAAATAAAATACACATATAAAAATGTCCCACCTGTTGAGGGATCTACACAAGTGTGTTACAAGATTTTATTTACCCCTATATCACTTCATCTACCTCTCCCTTCAAGTGACATTGTGGTACTGCCCCCCAAGTTTTATGTTACCCATTAGGAGTACCCAGTCGTTCTGGACCCTAATTAATTAATGTCAAATAAATGGGCTTGGAAAAAGGATGCATTGAAAATGAAGGTGCAACACACCCTCTACAAAGGCACTCCTCAATGAGACAGCACGAACCCATATATGTCATGAACTCCATGCCAAAATTATTACCCTTCATCCACTCCATATTATCCACGTGAATTAGAGAGGGTCCACCTAGGAAACACTCCTTGACTCAAGGAATCATTCACCCAATAGGTCACCTTGTCAACCCTCCCATACCTAAACTTGGAAAATTACATAGGGCCTTTGAGCACTTTTTTAATTTAATAAGGTATTTTTTATGCACATGTTTAGGTGGTTGGTGTATTAAATGTGATTTTACTTTCCATGATTATTTGATTTGAGATCCTTGGAGGGTGCACTTTTATGTCTTTGTAGGACCTTGTTGATGGACATTTTGGAGGAACAAGCCCAGATTGGGCCTTCATTTGGGTAGGAATCCCACAGGTTGGATGCCATGACCCACACCTTGGGACCAACTAGATGATGGATGTTTCCTTTGGAGGAAATATAGGACACCTTGGATAGTGACACCTAGCCCTCTTCTATCCCAACGACTTGCTTGGGAGCTCTTACGCCACTTTTATAGGCTTAACGTTTTGTTTTAGGGATAGGGCATGTGGTGGTTGATGGAAAATTGGTACTTTTGGATGGGAGGACCCCTTGCATTGTGGAGGAGACACTTGGATTGAAGATACATGGCCTTTGGAGGCCCAACGCTTTCCACTACAACCCCAATGACTTCACTAAAGTGCCAAAATGTCACCCTCTAGAGAGATGACGTCATGTTTTAGGCCTTCTTCATGTGCAAATTTAACTTTATTTTGTAAAGGGACAAAGTAAAGGAGGTCAAATCCTTACTTTGTGGTTTACCCTAATTCTATGTGGACAAACAAGTTTTAGGATTTTTGCGTAAATAAGGATCAAATTCATTTCATTTTTATCATAGCTCTTGCATAGATCACCCAAGCAGCAGATGTTAGGTGTCGAGTATGGTGACTAGAGCCATCCGCAAATCTGAAGTCAATCAATGACTCCTTGGGAATTTGAAACATAATAGAAGAACATCAATAACTAACACAACAACGGGACTAAAAACGTAAACCAAGCTATGTACAATATAGACAATAAAATACAAGAGCACTAATAATCAAGCCCTCGAGCCTAAGCATAGTACTTCTTCAAGTAGATCACATTTATGGGTTCAGAAAATACATTTCCTTCAAAATCCACGAGCTCGTAGGATCATTTATTTAAAACGTGTCGCACGACATAAGGGCTGGAACCACATGGGGTTGAACTTTCCTGCACCCAAGGAATCCTTATCCTGATCATAGACTAACACAAGATATCACTCATAAAAAACCCTAGGATGAACAAACTTATTTCACTGGGACTTGACTCATTTCTTATGTGCTTCATTTTCTAAAGTTTCATCTCGACATTACTCATTGATATTTTCAAGGTAAACTAAGCATTCTTTGAGATGAGTCATGTTCTAAAGGATCTCGACTGTTATTTTGAGTGAAGGAACTTCACATTCAATAGGAAAAACTACTTCCACCCCATGAACGAGTTGGAACGGTGAGAAACCAATGGCATTTTTTACTAAGGTACAATAATCCCACAAGTTCAGATTGAATTAATCGTTCTTCTTAGAATAAATTTTAATGACTTTTTCATGGATTCAAGCTGATCATTAGCCTGGGGATAGAAGGGAGACAAGTGTTCTTGCCTAAACACCGGTTTCAATCTTAATTCTGACATCATGCGATTCTGAAAGTGGCTGCCATGGTCAATGCAAATCTCTCTCAGAACCCTGAACCTAGCTATGACCTGATTGAATATGAATAGTGTTGTTGTCTCACCATCATTAACAAATGTTGGAATAGCCTCAGCCCACTTAGTAAAATCGTTGAAGGCTACGATGATGTAACGATGCCTCCTAGCCGAAGTTGGGTGGCATGTCATAAAATATACCCCCCACTTGGTGAAGGGGCCAACAATGATAATAGGAAACATTGGAGTAGGATGTACATGCATTTTCTTAGTGAAACTTTGGAATGGATGACACTTCTTGACCACTTCAACACAATCTTTAAATATCATAGGCCAAAAGTATCCTACGTGCAAAACATTTTGGGTTGTTTCCAACCCAGATAAGTGACCACCACATGATCCACTATGGCATTCCTTCAATACAACCTCCGCTTCTTCAAGAGTTAAGAAACGTCAAAGGATTGATTCCACCCCTTGTCGATACAAAGTGTCAGTGATAAAGAGGTAGTTTTTTTCCATATGACGGATTTGTTTCCACTCATATCTCAAGAAATTCGAAGGGAACTTCATAGTTTGGAGATATATAAGGATATCCCCATACCACGGATCGAATGAAGAGATGAGTAAAATGTTCTCATCTAAAAATGAGTCTATTGTCTCGCCTTCCTCATTCTCTACCAGAAACTATGACATCATCTCAGTGAAAACTAAATACTTCTTATATTTTGCAGACACAAAGTCCAAGTTGAAATCTTGAAGCACAACAATCCACTTGTTGTACTTCCCGCCAATGATTCTCCTAGTAAAAACATATTGAAATGGATTGACCACGGCAATGACAATTGTCTTTCATGATAAAATTTAATGTCAGAGCCGTTGGACAGCATGAAAATATTCCATCGCCAATTTCTCTACATGCGAATATCTAATTTCAGACCCATGAGAGTGTGGCTCAAGTAATAGATGACATGCTCTTGGAGCTCATCATCCTCTTGAACTAGAACCATGTTGATTGAAGACTCAGTTTCTTCCAAATACCACAAGTAGTCTTGATTGTAATTATGGGGACTCAACAATGGAGTCGAAACCAATGCCTTCTTCAAAGAATCAAAAGAACGTTGTGCATCTTCGTCCCAACATATTGGGACCCCTTTCTTCAAAAGGTGCATAAAGCCCTTTGTTATGTTAGCATAGTTCGGGACAAAACACCTGAGGAAATTTTCGTTTCCTTGTAGTCTATGTAGTTGTTTGACTGTACGTGGGGGAGGCAACTAACTTATTGCCTCAACCTTCAAGGGGTCAACCATGATCCCTTTTGTTGAAATGATGAATCCCAAGATATGACCAATCACACAAAAAATACACTTGTGTGGATTCAATCGGATACTATAGAAAAGACTATGTTCAAAAACTAAGTAGAGGTGTAAGAGATGTTGGGCCCTCTTGCACGAGTGAGCTGTGATATTGTCTAAGTATGCCTCCACTATATGTTTTAAGTAATAAAAATAAAACATCATGACCCGTTGGAATGTTGCACTAGTGTTTTTAATACCAAACGACATTTTCCTATAAGAGAACGTACCCGAGGGACATATGAAGATCATTTTGTGTTGGTCTTCCAGATGAATTTCAATTTGGCTGTAGTTGTAAAACCATCCATAAACAAGAATATTTCACTCCCCACACACTCATCCAAGATTTGATCAATGAATGGTTTCGGGAAGTTATCTTTAGGAAAAGCCTTATTCAAGTCCCTAAAATCCATGCAAACAAGGATTGCACCCTTCTTCTTATCAATAGGAATAGGGTTGGAGACCCATTCCGTTAGAGGAACTAGGTAGATAAAGTATGCATTAAGAAGTTTTTCCACTTTTTCTTTTATCGTTGCTTCCTTTCTTGGGTTCACAGGTCTCAACTTTTGTCGAACCCTATTTACATTTTCATAGGTTTGAATCTCGTGTTGAACTATTTGAGGATGAATTCCAAGAATTTCCTTGTAAGACCATGTGAACACATATCAAAATTCCTTAAAGAGTGTCTTATATTTAGTGATCTCATCTTGTGATAATTCTTTTCCAATAAATACCTTTTTTTAAATTTCAGGATTCTTAGAAATGTTGACTGGGATCATCTCTGATATATTAGCCATGTTTCCTTCAGCATAGACACCATGTATTCCTAAGGGATTGACTACTCCATCAACACTTCCAACAATGGCTGACTTGAACTCTCCACTCTCTACTCGACTGAGTTCAAGGAGGAAATACAATCTATGATGCAAATCCTCCCATGGAATTTCATCTCTGAACATTGCCTCAATGATTGCTTCGTCTGAAGGCAAGACGGTACCCAAACAATCTTGGGAGATTGAAGTGTTTTGAGCCCAAATAGGCTCATGGAAGAGATCATCCTCCTTAGTGACTGCTAGAGTTTGATCTGGGTATGTCATGGCCTGTTGAATGGCTTGATAAGCTATTTCAGCTACAAACAAAGGTTCGACCATCCTAGCATAAACTTGACATTCAACCATAATATATGGTGAGGGAAGGGTCCATGGGTCATGTATATATGACCCCCTAAATGAAGCGACCCTATTAACCGAAGTAGCACAAACGTACGATGTTGGTGTAGGAAATTCAAAATATCCCATAAGTGAAGGGTACATCCCACAACCAATGCTCTTAGTGGTCGCCTGATAGTTTTCAATCCAAGGGACAATAGTCCTAGGATTATTTTTCATGTAAGAAAGGTTGGATGCCACCTGATCAATAGTCATTATTCTTCCCTCATGGGGAAAACATATAATCCGAAAAAATATCGAGACAATAGTTGTCATGGCATAACTCCAACTTCCTCCTAACAAAATATTATAGTTGATTGGAACTTCGACTACTTCAACCTCTACGAAAACAAATGTGCCCCTAGTGTGACCTAAAATGAAGGAATCAGACCATGTGGTCCAAATGAGAGTCCATCAAAAGCAATCAAGAGTGTAGGAGAAGGGATAAGTTTAGGAGAATTGATAGATTTCCAGCATGACAAAGACATGACATATGTGGAAGCTCCTTAATCAATGAAGGTTCTCTTAACTATGAGATTGTTTCAAATAAACCCAATCTAAAAATATATGTGATATGGAAGGTGTGGCCTCACATCAGTAGCATCAAACTTCATTACAAGCTGACTAACAGAGTCTGCAGCTCCTATGGCAGATAAAAATGCAGTTTGTTGCCAGGGGAAACTTTGGAGAACCTCCAAAGAGGACATTGTGCAAGGTGTTTGAGCCAAATCCTCTACAACTGAATAATTGGGAGTCACTCGTGCATTAGGGTTATGTGTTGTCCTTTTATAAACACCCTTAGGTATGCATGATGATGTATCTTTGTCGGGATTCTTTATGTGGAGAGGGGCTTGATCCTCTCAATTTTTCTTATCGTTCTCAGTCGACTCTGGGTTATCATAATTACAAGACTTATTTTCCAAATATACATCCTTTAGCTTCGAAGCGCTAAGCATGTTTACAATCCTTGATATCCTTCAGAGGTGGGAGCACTTGAAGTTCCCCTTTATTGGTTGAAGTTGGAAGAACCAGGTTGCAAATTTTTCCCTTGTGGGAAAGGGTTCTTCAACACATCAGGTTGTTGTTGTTGATTCAATTTTATAAGTCGTTGGGATTCTTCCATTCATGGGCACTGATGTGTAAGGTGATCATCATCACAAAGTGATGCAAAAATGAAAGGTATTAATAACAAAATAACATTAACTTGAAGCTCATGAATGATTAAAGAGTTCATCCATCATAAACCATGATGAAAATAAGAGAAGATAACATCAATAAGAAAGAGAAATAGACACAAAGAACTTGTTAACGGAGCTCACCAATGTGTGGCTATGTCTTCGGGCATGCTTCCAAGTGGAGGACTACTTTATTGATATTTAATGCTCAAGTTCTCTTTACAATGGCTCTTTGTTGTTACAAATAGGATTTGGATTTGTTGTACAAGACCTCCTTGTGCAGATGCACACATGCCTCAACAATATCCTCTCAAAACATGACTCAATACCCCTCAAAACATGAGAAATGGGTCATTATCGCAAGCTTCTCTTTACATTCCTTGCATACAAAAGTACCCCCTCAAGCTCAAAAAGCCCGGTTTATATATATTTTTAGGCCCAATTAGGGAATCCCAACTTCCCACAAAGATTTGGCCTCTTTTTGGGATCAAATCCCCCTCCAAATGGCCAAGAAATCTCCAAAAATTCCCAATCTGGGCCAAAACTATAGAAAATTATCCACTCTGTTACAAAAAATAAAAATAATCCCCTCAGGCCTAGGTGCATGCCCCTTTTTCAAAGTCATATGGGTTCATATGGCCAAGTGCCAGACCCCAAGAGGTTGTGTGTTGGCCCCTCCTCCGCTAGCTCCTAGTTGTATGGTGCATTCAATGTAACTAGGGTCGGATCGGACGAGATAAGCCCCCCACCAATCGACCCTCTCTGCGGTCACACCTTGAGTCACATGGTGGTAGTGCTAGTCCCCCGCGAAAAACCTTATCGTTGGAGTGTTTGCACCTGGATGCTTTACTGTGGGTGTATGGGTGTAATAAAACCACGGCATGGGGCTAGACCCTAGCCATTTCTGCCTCCACCCAAACTATATGGTAGGCTTAAATATTAAAATTTGTGATTACATTGTAAGTCTCACCGCAGGCGGGTTGGTAGCACGGCCTGCCCAAAATGATCCCCCACGCCGGAGGTCACGCGGTCGAATCCATGTTGATGGGTCCTAAATCCCCTTAATTCAAAAATAGGAACCAAACCTGCCACCGAGGCCCAATTAGACTTTACAACATTTAATGGTGGAATGGTTCTTGATATCTTGCGATCCGACCAATTAATCGATGGGCTTTACGTTTTCTTGCGAAGGTGTCTCCTTCAGTTTCGACTTTCTCTTTTTGCATTTTCTCTTAGGTGGGACCAATATAAGATTGTAAGCTGGTGTAAACCAACTTGGAAACAAAACAGGAAAAGGTTCTAAAATACTGGAGAAGAAGTTGATCTTGGGATAACCCGCTACTCAAGCATGCAGACGACAATTCTACACCACAGGCCTAGTACTAATACGTTAACTATGTGAGCATCCAATTATTGTCTGAGATACTAATTATCAGAAAGAAAACACATATATGATAAGATAATGGCAAGCAAAATTATTCACCTACACTAATTATCCATCACATGATAACACAACGATTCATCTTCATCATTAAAGAAAAGAACTGTAAAACATTGCATCAGATAACTTAATAATAGATTAAATAGATCTTACTCATTATAGCAACCATTCATGAGACGAGATAGGAAATAGTTCTTCTCCATGTCCAATCACACACGCATTTCATGAAATAATAACTTGTCTCTGGCCCATAAGGAATTCTCTATTAAAGGTAGCTCAGAAATAGTTCTTAACAAAACCAAAAAAGAGAGTTTCTTGCAGCAACCATCGACCCTTAACTAATTGGTTGATGCTCTTATTTATAACATAAAATTCAACTGAAAATAACAGCTAAGTGTAGATAAGTAAAAAGAATTCACCACATGGTGTTCTCTTCTAACAGTTTTTCTAACAATCAACTCAAGATATCACTTGAAAGGGTGACTTTTCTCATACTCCAACCAACTGATGAACAACTCATCGCAGGTTTGGGCATATGGAAATCTGTGTTGTTCCATCAAGAGTGCATAAACTTCTCTGATCTCCACCACATGCGCCCGATATTTGACCAGACTAGTACTTAACTGCTGAAGCATAGCCCGAGCACTGATCGAATGTTCCATAAATTGTTGTACCTATCCTAGCGTTATGTCGGTCACCTTTTCTAGTCTTTCGTCCCATGAAGAATCTTGCTTGGCGTTTGATTCGACTATGTCACGCAAGTCGACAAAATCATCGGGTGTGACGAACTCGGGCAGTCCAATATCTTTCATCACTTGATTGATCTTTTTATGTGTTCAAGACTGTTTTCGCTCAACACCCAGATGTCGTGTTCTTCTTTATCTCGGCCCTACTAGACTACACCAATGTAGTTCATTCTTTCTATGACTTGATGTGCTTTTTTCTTATCATCACTCCATATCCTTGCACGTTGTGAGTGCCATGAGAGTATCCTCTTGGAGTTCAGCTATTCTTGTGGTAAATAAGTACCACTCATTTGTGAACTTGTTATAGGCCTCCTGGAACTTGCTCCTTAAATATATTGCGGCTTGCGTGGTGTCCTGATAATACTTAGCCAAATGGCGCAAATGTTCCAATTCTTTTAGGGAAGTGGCCAGTTCCTTTTCATCCTTTTTTTCTCTGTCTAGGGTGGTGTTCGAGATCACTCTCCCTACGCCGATAAGTTCGGATGTCCTGGCATTTTCTTTGCTTATAAAATCTTCCTCTGAAGTGGTAAGGATGGAGTGATCCAATGTAATCCTCATTTTCATGGTGGTCCGTTGGACAATATCCTTCCTCTTTCGATCATAGGTGATCGCATATATATCGGATACCTCGTCCATAGGTTCGGGAATCTACTGATCACCCCATGTGAGTGTGTTTCCCAAAATTCTGGTGGTGTATATTTGTTCAAGATCGAGTTCTTGAAATTCCTCGTTGCGCTCCGAAGGCTCGGCCTCTATCTCTCGCTTGTCAGGGATTTGAGTATTGAGCGGAATAGAAGCGTCGGGAGTAGACTCGATACTTACTTGTTCATCAGTCATTGAAACATCGATTTCCTTTTGCTGGGATCCTTCCTTTGGCACGTCTGGTTCTGACTTGTCCTCTAGATCATCTGCTCGGGTCTCCGGTGCATCGGGCCTCTTTATGTTGAGGACACTCTCAACTTCTTTTTATTTCTGCAGAAACTCCTTGATTTGGACTTTGGGAACAGGAGAAGATGTCTTATCAGGTCCCTTTTCTTCTTTGATATGCACATGGGTCCCAAGAGATACCTTCGGGCTCTCATCATCATCGTATATCTTTATAAACTAGCTCAAGGGGTTTGACGTTCTTGTTTCTACTAGTACCCGGACTACTTTTGGTTGATTTTCCACACCTGTTGGTGATCCAATCGTTGGCATTGTGAATTCAAGGTCATCCAACCCGGAAATTTCATCAACATCTATAAATTCGGGGTTAATTGTACCCACCTGGATTCTCTCTGGGTTATCGACAGGTGATCCTGTCGTTTCTGATAGGTCTGGGTCAGCTTGTAACTGATCAAGCACCTGTTGTGCCCATTCTAACATGAGCATTCCCCTTTCCTATGCATCCTATACCAAATGGATAACTCTGTCTTGCGTAGGGGCTATCAAGGGGGCTTATGTTGCTTCAACTGTTTCGAATGCTATCCTTTCTTCTCTGGCCCTGAGAATCCCTTGAGCCAATTTTTCCAGGGTTGTAGCTTGCTCATCGAGGCTCATGGCCTTGAACCTAGTTTCCTTACAGTCAGCCATCCTCACCACTACCTCATCCTAGTTTTGAGCATTTTCGGTGAATATCTCATCTTCAAACCTGTCATGGGCTTATGGCTAGTAGGACCACACTTGTGATGCATGTTTTAGGACCAGACCCTTTGGGTTGTGCTTGCGAAAACGACCAGTCTGGAATCAGAACTCCAATTGGATTAACCCTTCTTGCTTGGCTTGAAAAGTGTCTTTTACCATGTAGAAACCTATATGAAATCCATAAGGTGTGAATGCCTGCTTCTTATCTTTCACCAGAGTAGCATTATAACCTTGCAGGATGGTCTGATAACAGATTTCCCCTACTACTAGTCGATCAAGGACATACATAGGTAACAGGTGTGGTTCTCCAGTGGCTCTAAAAACCCTAATGTAGGTATTGCACTCATCCAGGTACCAGTGGCCAAATTTTGATATAATCTTTTTGGCCGCATTCGACATCCTTGGGCACTAAAAGAGCTAAAGAAACACAACAATTTGTATCTTCTCAAAACCGGAAACCCTCCTTTATTCCTCGCACTAAACCAGTAAATCCCACTACTCCCTTTGCTCCACTAAAAATCCAAAAATTGACCAGGGCTGAAATGTTTGAATGCCAACTCAAAGGCCTTTGTTATAATTGTGATGACAAATATTTTTCGGGCCACAAGTGTAAGGAACAAAATATTTTTATGGCCATCTCGGAGGATATTTCTGAAGAGGATGTTGAAACTCCCCTTGTGTCTAAGTCACCTAAAACCACTGACATAATGCCTCCCTCAAAACCTCCCAAAGTAGAACTGGTCATTTCCCTAAATTCTCCCCAAACCCTCAAGCTAATCTGTTACATCAAGCATAGGAAGGTCATCATTCTTTTTTATAATGGAAGCACCCATAATTTTATTCATCGCCGCATTTCCCAAGAAACTCATTTCTATATCCATGCAGTAAATAATTTCCAAATCACGATTGTCAATGGTGGCTCCATGAAATGTGGAGGGCGTTGTGAAAATGTGTGTCTCCAAATTGGTGACTACCACTTGAAATCTCATATGTTTGCTATCGACATGGGAGGTTGTGGCATTGTGTTGGGTGAAGACTGGCTAAGGACTTTGGGTCCCATTCTCATGTATTTTAAGGAATTAACCATGCAATTCGACCATGAGGGCCAACAATATAAGTTCCAAGGCATCATCGTTGGTTCACCTGAGATCATTAGTTCCCATCGCATGGAAATTCTGCTCAAAAAAGGTCATTCTGGCGTTATTTCCCAACTCCATGCCATGCAAGCAACATAGACACCCTCGGTGCCTCAAGACCTCCAATCCATCCTCTCTAAACATCAAGTGGTCTTTTCCACTCCCTAGGGACTTCCTTCTTCCCGTGGTGTTCATGATCATTCCATTCCCATTGTACCAGGAAGCCTTCCTCCCAATATATGTTTGTATTATCATCCCTTTTCCCAAAAAAATGAAATTGAGAAAATGGTTCAGTAACTCCTTAACACAGGCATTATCTACCCTAGTACGAGCCCCTACTCTTCTTCTGTGGTCATGGTCCTGAAGAAATAAGGTTCTTGGCGAATGTGTCTTGACTTTCGTGCCTTCAACAAACTTACCATTAAAGACAAATTTCCCATTTTTGTCATTGATGACCTCTTGGATGAATTGAGTGGTGCCCAGTTCTTTACTAAACTTGATATTTGTTCTGGCTAACACCATATAGGTATGAAAGAGGCAGACATTCCTAAGACTTCCTTTAGAACTCATGAGGGCCACTATGATTTTTTGGTCATGCCCTTTGGCTTGTGTAATGCCCCCTCCACCTTCCAAAGCCTGATGAATCATGTCTTTTGTCCTTTTCTCTGTCCTTTTCTCCATCATTTTGTCTTAGTTTTCTTTGATGATATCCTCATCTATAGAAAAACCTAGACAAACCATATTTCTCATGTGGATCGAGTTCTCCATCTACTCTCTCAGCATCAACTTTTCCTGAAACAATCTAAATGTGCTTTTGGCACCTCAAAAGTCGAGTACTTGGGTCATCTGGTTGGCAAGGACGACATCAAGGTGGATCCTAAAATGATTGAAGCTATGCAAGACTGGCCTCACCCAAAGACTCTCAAAATCTTGTGTGGATTTCTGGGCTTAACAGGTTATTATCGCAAGTTTGTTAAGAATTATGGAAATATTGTAGCCCCTCTCACTGCACTCCTAAAAAAGAACTCTTTCACTTGGACTCCAACAACTTCTCAAGCTTTTCAAACCTTGAAGATGGCCATGTGAACCACTCAAGTCCTGGCCCTTCATGATTTCACAAAGACCTTTTTCCTGGACTGCGATGCTTCAGGGAAAGGAATTGGTGTTGTCCTTATGCAAGAGGGTCGGCCTTTGGCCTTTACCAGCAAGCAGTTGTCTGAACGAAATCTGGGCAAATCAATCTATGAAAAGGAAATGTTGGTTATTCTACATGTCGTTGATGTGTGGCGCCCTTATCTATTGGGGAAATGCTTCCAAATTAAGATAGACCATAAAAGCCTCAAGTATTTTCTGGAACAACGCATTTCCTCCCCAGAGCAACAAAACTGGGTGACTAATCTCTTTGGATATTATTATGATATCATTTACAAGAAAGGAAAATACAATGTGATTGCAGATGCACTTTACCAAAAATATGAAGATGAAGGATCCCTTTTTTCTCTCTCCTTCATTGTACTAGATTGGCTCCAAGCCATTTGCCAGGAATGGCTACACGATCCCAAAAGTTTGCATCTAATACAACAATTGCAGTCCAATGCTCCATTTTCCCCAGGGTACTCTTGCCTCCATGATGAGCTTCAATACAAAGGTCGTTTGTATTTAAGTAAACAATCAAAACTTAAATCCACGGTAATTTTTGAGCTTCATGCTACACCCACAGTTGGGTACTCTGAGTTTACCAAAACCTATGACAGGGTCAAACGTTCTTTTTTATGGGATGGTATGAAACAATACATTCGTAATTTTGTCGTTGAATGTGATGTCTGTCAATGCAACAAGGGAGAAACAGTCAAATCTTTTGGCACACTACAACCACTTTTGATTCCACTTGGGAGGGATATCTCTATGGATTTTATTACAGGCTTACCCAAATCGGGAAATAAATCATTCATCATGGTGGTTGTTGATCACCTTTCCAAGTATGATCATTTATGTTCTCTTAAACACCCATTTACAACATCCATTGTGGCTCAACTTTTCATGGATCAAGTCTTCAAGCTTCATGGCATGCCGCATTCTATTGTTTCTGATCGCGGCCCAACTTTCACCAGCAATTTTTGGCAAGAACTGTTCAAGCTACAAGGAACCCAATTGCATCTTAGTACAGCTTATCATCCCCTGAATGGTGTTCAAACTGAAGTTGTCAGCAAGTGTTTGGAAACATATTTGAGGTGTTTTTCCTCAGAAAATAAAAATCAATGGGCTCAATGGTTACTCCTAGTTGAATGGTGGTATAGCACTTCATACCATACAGCTACACGCATGACTCCTTTTGAAGCGGTATATGGAAAAAATCCACCTTTAGTTCTCTCATACTTACCTCGTGTCTCAAAGGTCCAGGCGGTTGACCAAATGCTTACAGTTTGGGAGGCTATTCTCCGTAGCCTCAAAAAGAATTTGGTCATGGCACAAAATCGCATGAAGCAACAAGCAGATCAAGGTCGCTCTGAACATCAATTTGTAGAAGGGGATCAGGTGTTTCTTCGACTGCAACCTTACAAGCAAAATTCCCTCAAGGTCGAGCATTGTCAGAAATTGGTACCCAAATTTTATGGACCTTATACCGTTCTCAAGCATGTGGGATAGGTGGCCTATCAGTTAGATTTTCCCAGTCATTCTAAGCTACATACTATTTTTCATGTTTTATGCTTAAAGAAGGTGATTGTAACTAAGTGCCAAATTCAAACCAACCTTCCCGAGTTGGACGAAGAAGGATCCATTTGGCTACAACCACAAGCAGTTTTGGACCAGCATGAGTGTCTCCTGCGTCAGAGAACCATCAAGGAAGTGTTAGTCCATTGGAAAGATACAACTCCAACATATGCCACTTGGGAAACAACTTCCATTATGCAACAATTTCCACATCTCAAGCCTTGAGGACAAGGTTTTTTTTAAGGGGGAGGACATGTTAGGGACCTAACCTGTACATAGGTAGAACAACATATTCGGATGTAATAAAGGTAAATATTAATAAGGCCTTGCAATAAAGTAGAATAAGTCGAATGTAAGAAGACCTAATAGAATCTTTTGCTTCTAGAAGGATCTTCCTCTAGATGGTTCCTTTGATAGACATATTTAGTATAAATAGGAGTTGAGGGTATGAGAACCCTAGCTTGGATATTATTGTAATAGAGCTCTGCTCGAATGGAGGTTTCCCGCTCGAAGAGGCCTGTGAACATTGCTCTAACTAATCAAAGTGCTCTTGATGGTGTTATTATGTTATCATTTCTGTATTATTGTGGTGTTATTCTAGTTATATTGTTGTTTATCTTCCATTTCTAGCATTTTTTTTTTCTGTTCTACATACTTTTATATCTGGAATATTACAATGCAAGATTTTGGAATTAATTATCCCTTTGAATGCATCGTATCTAGCGTTAAAACGTCCCATCGTGTCGTTTTCTGAGTGGGAAGGTCAGGGATTGGTGATGCGTGGTGAATGTTTCATTGGAAACCTCATGTTTAGAACTTCCTACGCCGATTGATTTTGTCGTACGGAGCTACCGTGGAAAAACTAACTCGAGGTGTGACTCAGGCCTCTGGAAGTGCTAACAACTCAAGGGAAAACTCGATCATATGTTTAACCACTTTGGCAATGACACGTGATAGGTGGGGGCAGATGGTTTGATCACGTATCCCAATCAGAGTCAAGGTTTTCAACAAGATGCGTGTGTCAAAATAAACCTAGGATTGTCGATGCTGAAAAGTATCGGGGTCGACGGTCGGAGGGGGAATAAACCTTTCATGCCCTCTCTACATACCTACCTTCTCAAAGATCTCATCGATGCCGAGAGTTTCAGATATCGACTATAGGTGATTCTTTTCTTCCTTCGTAAGAACTTACTCCTTCAACCCTTTTCCAATGTCGAAGGGATTGGTCATCAACGATATCCTTAGTGAATCTTGTCACAAAATAAAACTCACGTCTGTCGACGCCGACGAAGATCGGTGCTCGGCTACCTCGATTCTCTTGAGCTTTTTAATTTCATGCTTAATCCTTTCCGATGTCGAATTTCTTAGGGGCATCGAGGAAACTCTTTGGTTGTCAATTATTTTAATTAAAGGTTAGTCTTTTTTAATTTAATCAAAGGCAACATTTTCCATATTGAAGTAGAATCGAACAGTGAAAAAGATCAAGCGGTACCCAAAAAGTAAAATTTTACATAGGCTTTTTTAGGGTGTGTTGAGTGCTCAAAAATTGGCGACTTACTGGGCGAAAGAAGAATCTTTGTTCCTCCTTCATGTTCGGCTGATACAAAAGATGGAGGAGAACCTTACTAGCTTTAAATCAGAGCTTCGTTTACCCTTGCATTTTAAATTCTCTAGTTGATGCTTTTGGGTCTGCCTGTGGGGTTTTCCACCTTTATTCCTCCTTCATTTCTTGTAACCCTAATTCATGCCCCTTTGACAAAATATAGTAAAGTATTCACTGGCATGAATCCTTTAATTACCTTTAATCAGTCACTATGGTGTTGCTCCGCTACCAACGAGCGTCCATAGCCCCGATGAAGTCACCCCAACATCACAAACCTTGCTCCGCTACTAGCGAGCATCCATAGCCCCGATGGAGATATCTGCATACCCTCTCCCACTGTTCACTCATTTGGTATAGTTAAATTTGATTTCAGAAGAATTCCCTGAGCGAGTGGGAGAGGATGACATCTGTTTAATTTGCAAAGTTAGATGGTTTAAGGTAAATCCTTTGCTAGCTTTATCTTTGGGGTTCATGTAGTCCTTTTCATCTTTCCAAATTTCCCGTAAGGTTTCACCATACCACCGAGTAGAACTTTATGCATTTATCCAGAGTTTTTCATATGAGCGGGCTAGATAGAGGACTCTTCAAAGAAACCGTAGGTTCCTCAACACTTCTTGTGTTGTATGTGAGCAATGAGTTAGGAACAGAGTTCGCTATGTCGCATGCTTTGAGATCAACCATTGTCTTGCTAAACACAACATTCAAAAGTGTGGAAATAAAAAAGAAACTAAAAAATAAAAGTAATTCGCAATCAACCTAGCTAAAACAACTCATGAAATACGCGCACAAAACATAAAAAATCAATTTTATTTTTTTTATTTTTTAATGGAAATATTGTTTAAGGGCTTGGCCATTTACTAGGAGGGCGTCAGGTTCCCCCCTTAGATTCTACAACTGATAAGTGACTTCCCCAATCTTCTCAGCCACCTGGAAAGGTCCAAACCACAAATTCTTAAACTTAGAATGCTTCCCTTTTGGCTTGTTTGCTTTGTCCCATTTTAGGACTAAGTCTCCTACTTCAAAATTCTTCTCTTTAGCCTTATGCTTATCGAACCATATTTTTACTATTTGTTGGTGGGCTATGAATTTTGACTTAGCCTTTTCCCTTTATTCTTCTAGCATGATCAAAGTGTCAATTCTTTTTTGTATGACCGATGAAGGATCCCCTCTGGAATCTTGGGCTAGTTGAAGAGATGGAAGATAAAGCTCATTCGGGAGAATGGCTTCATGCCCGTAAACCAGAAAATACAGGGAATTTCCTATAGCTTCCTTGGGTGTGACCCTATCGGCCCATAGAGCATTATGGAGTAGATTATTCCAATTCCTTTGGTTGCCTGCAACTGTTTTCTTCAATATCCTTACTAGGTTCTTATTAGTTGATTATGCCACTCCATTTCCCTATGGATAGTAATTTGCAGAGTATATAATTATGATTCCTTTGTTTAGAGAAAACTCTGCCAACAGGGTGGAAGAGAAGTAAGCTGCATTATCAAAAACTAGGATAGAAGGGACACCAAACCTTGTGATCAGTTGTTTTTCTATGAATTGGATTACCACCTTCTCATTTACATGGGTCAGAGGGATGGACTCTGCCCATTTTGTGAAATAATCGGTGGCAATAAGTATATACTTATGTTGTTTTGAAGAGCTTGGTGTAATCTCTCCTATGATATCTAACTCCCATTGCTCAAAAGGCCTAGAAACAGACACCGGTTGGAGTGGGATTGTTGCTCTCTTCTCTCTCCCAGCGCTTACTTGACAGGTTTTGCAATTTCTAGCATAAGTGTGAGAATCCTTAAACAAAGTGGGCCAATAATAACTAGCTCTCAGTATCTTATGAGTGGTGGTGTTTCCTGCAAAATGTCCACCGACAGGGCCATCATGGAGTTCCTTCAGAAATTTTTCTGTGTCTTCTCGTTCGAGACATCTTAATAGTACCCCATCATAATTAACCCGGAAGAGTACCGAATTTATGAGGTGATATTGTGAAGATTTTAACCTAAGAGCTCTCCTTTCCCTAGGGTTAAGATTTTCTAGACAAGTCCCATGGTGTAGGAGATAAGTTAGCTTCCTGTACCAAGACTCTTGTTTTGGGAAAATGTATGAAACTTCACCACACCATAATGCCATTTCATTCTCCCACTGGAATATTCATTTACTTGGTCCTAGGCTTCAGCTGCGAGTTTGCATAACCCTTGCCCTTTAACTAGTTTGGTAGGTTTTATATCTAGATCAAATTCTTGAACTACTTCCATCTAGTTCCCTCTTCTTTCCCCCATCTCCTGTTGGGTGAATAAGGATCGGACTATAGGGTGAGGCACGATTACTTTGGTGTGGTTCTTGAGGATGTAAGACCTAAAGTGTTTTACTACTTTATAAACTGCATAAGCATGTTTATCTATGGTAGGATAATTTAGTTCGGCTCCTTGGAGGTTAGTGCTCATGAACGACATTGGGGCCTCGTTGTTGTCATCATCTTTCTGAGTCAATACTGCAGCTAACGATTGGTCGGAGACAAAAGTATAGAGGAAGAAATATCTATTGAAATCCAGACTTCGTAACACAGGGGCTTGAGATATAGCAGTTTTGATGTTGCTGAAAGAATCTTTTCATTCATCGTCCCACTTAAATTCAACATCTTTACGAATCATATTTTGTAAGGGTTTGATAGTTTCCATGAAATCGGGAGTGAATTTCCTAATGAAATTGATTTGTCTGAAAAAATACTACATAGCTTTCTTGTTGTGAGGAAACGGGAGTTGAGTTATGGCCTTAATCCTTTTTGGGTCTATGTGAATGCCTACTTGAGATATAATGTGGCCTAGCAGCTTACCTTCCTCGATGTCGAAAATAATTTTCTTAGTATTTAAGGATATACCGTATCTCCTACACCTTTTGAAAATCTGAGTTAAGTGTTGGATGTGCTCTTCTCTGTTCTCTGAATACACAGTTACGTCGTCCAGATACACTACCACACACTTGTTGATTATTCCTTGAAATTATACATTCATGGCCCTTTGGAAGATCACGCCTGCGTTGATTAACCCAAAAGGCATGTGTTAATAAGCGAAGGTTCCCCACTTGGTTCGGAAGGTAGTTTTCAAACGATCTTCCTCTGAAACCAGAACTTGGTTGTAACCTGAGAAACCATCCAGTAGAGAGAAGATATCTGAGCCAGACACGGTCTGTAGGAGTTGCTCCATTGGTGGGACTGGGTAATTGTCCTTTTCTAAATCTCTATTGAGGTTCCTAAAATATACGCATAAGTGGATTTCTCCAGACTTTTTCCTCACAAGAACTAGTTGCTACCCACGTGGAATGCCTAACCTGGAAGATGATTTTGGCATCTAAAAGTTTCTTCAATTCCTGATACATGAGAGGTTCCAGGGATGGGTGATACTTTCAGAGCTTCTGTTGGAAGGGTTTCACTTCAGGTTTTAACAGTATAGTGTGTTGAATGATACAATTGTCATAAGTTTTTATATCTCGGCAGGACCATGTAAAGACATCTTGATATTGTCTGAACAGTTTGAGATAAGCCTTTCTTTCCTCTTTAGATATAGTCTTGCCAAGATTCACATTCTTTGGGTTTTCCGGGGTTCCATGATCCGTAGGATCTTTTAATGACTATGGTTGAGTTTTAATTTTGTGTGCGTTAATTAACCATTTGAGAAACTTAATGAAAGAATGAGGAAAGAAGAGGAATTATGACAGCCATATACACATTTGCAGATCTGAAATGAAATAGAAGACAACAAACCATAACACGAGAATTGATAACGGAGTTCGACACAACTTTGCCTACGTCTCCAGGCCTTTGTCTCTATGGGGGAGGCTTCTTTATTTCTTTTAAAAAGCTCAAAATTACATTGCAGCAGTGCCAATTGGCTACAAGACTGATCTGGTCATGTTCTTCCAGATCTCAAGAACCCTGCAAAGAAAATGGCACGCAAAATGGACGTCCGGAGCTCCCAGAAATGGCACGCAAAACAGACGTCCGGAGCTCCCAGAAATGGCCCGCAAGCGTCTTCTCCTCAATAGCTTCCCTGCATAAAAATGGCTTTGGCTTGGCTTCCCTTCAACATAAACCTACTTTGACTGTTCTCCATGGCCTCAAACAGGCCTGGTTTATATATATCTGAAGTTGGTTATCCATCCCCAACTTCCTCCCAAAATTTGGGCTCCAAAAATGCCCAATATCTCCCAAAAATGGAGAAAATCAATTAAAACAGGCATAAAATATTTTAAAAATCCCAAAACATAACAAAACAAACCCACTTTGTTTAAAATTAGAGGATTATCCCCCTAGGCCTGGGCGCATGCCCCCTATTCACGGTCACATGGGCTATATTTGGCCAAGCGTTGGCCCCCTGTATTCGGCTCCTGGTTCGGTGGTGGTTCATGGGACCGGATCTCGGGCTAACAACTAACCTCCCGTACCCATATCTGGTGGATAGGCCCCGGTCCTATGGGATTCGCCTGGGATCCAAGGGCTAGTCCCTATCGCCAACTGTCCCCCGCGCTCCAAACATGTGGTCGTATGTATATATGTATCGAACCATGGGCTGGGGCTAAGCCTCGTCCCTTTCCCCCGCCGACTAAACCTTGGTTCAAACATAAATATATTCTCTGCCGTATACATAATAAGAACCACCCATGGGTCAGGCGGTTAGCCCGGTCCTGCCAGTCCACAGCCCGGAGAGATAGGTCGGGGGTTCGACCCCGGTGAACCCATATAAATTTTGCATAAACCATCAACCAACCACAGGGTGCCACGTGGCAGCCCATGACTGGGCCACGTGGCACCTCAGAAACCAATCAAAAAGTGCCAAGTGTCAATTTCCGACTGGTCCACATCACCTGATACGTACCCTGCCACTGTACCTGCCCATTCAGTTGCTGACGTCATCTCGTGCCACGTGTCACCCTTACAATGGTGACACATGTCACCCATAGATTGGTCCAGCTATCTACCCGTATGCCACATCAGCCTGCCATGTGTCACCTCCAGGAGTTGCCACATCATTTGTACGGCTGTACGACCTATACAGTCAGCATGCCATGTGGCACTGTACAAACTGTACAATCATCCCCTTTTTTTTGCCTGTTTGGGTTTTCGGACAGAACGCGATATCTTTCTCATACGGAGCCCGTTTGACGAAGTAAATATATGGTCGGAATCAGGAAGATGAGACAGACACAATGGCTCTGGTTTCGTTGGATTCCAAGCACTTTCATTTTTGAGCATTTTTAAGCCCTGTCAGGCTTCTGGATCCGATTCTGGATCATTCCGAGATTTATAGTTTCATGCAGGGGACAAGAAATACCGGTGTTTGCATTTTTAGGCCCCTTAAATCGTTCCTTCAGGTCAACAAGATTTTCCAAATTAGCTATCCCTTTTGGAATTGTGTGAGACTTTGATTTGTCAATAGGTTGACCTGTCTAAGAATCTGTTCTTGTTGATTGTTCCTGGAATTCATCATCATCAATAGCCAAGTATTTGAAATTATCTTGTTTAGTCAGAAATTTTATGATTTTTTCATCCCCTTCAAATACTTTCTAATTAGAAATATTGTTGGGCATCAATGGTTTGTAGAGTAGTTCCACAGTGAATTGGGAGGCTTCGTAATATTATAGAGGTGACAGCCTTGAAGCAACTGTGGCCAGGGAATTAGCAAGAATGTTCTTTGCTCTGGGGATCGTTGTAATATTGAAAGCTTCAAAATTATCTATTAACCTATGCATTTCTTGTTGATAATTCTTTAGGTGTGGGAAATTGCAATGTATAGTATTCCTTACTTGTCTAACGATAATATCCGAGTCTCTGAAAACCTTCAATTCTTTGTCGTTTAAGTCTATGGATTTCTTTAACCCTTGTACTAGAGATTCATACTTAGCGGTGTTATTTGTGCATTCGAATTCTACTCTACAGGACAGGAAATGACGTTTACCTTTTGGATCAATGAGGATGCACCCTACCCCTGATCCTTCCTGTGATTTAGATCCATCAAAATATATGGTCCAGATATGTGAGAGAAAGTTAACCGTTTATTCCTTCTTATTACTTTTATTCCCTCCTATCTTTTGTCCGATGATTTATAGCACAGGTTCTTGACAGAAGAGGGTTTCCTCTGTTGGTATTGGTGATTTCTCTTGAAAACACATTTTGGAGTTATGAGTGAGAGGGACATCAAATGGAAGAGGGGAGAAGTTCCCAAAAAAGGAATCGCATGAATAATTGCCTAGCATGGGGAAATCTGTCGACGAGGGTTTGTTTGGGGTTTCTAGATTAGTGACTGTATGTTTCAGATATCTCTCACTATTGATTCTGATCATATTCTTGTATCCCTTCAGTGGTAGCCAAATGTGTGCCTATTCTATACTAAAGTACTCATTTAACTTCTCAGACCAATCTCGACTTAGTAATAACCCATAGGCCTCTTGGATATCTACTACAATGATGTCAATCACTTGCACAAACTTAGGATGTGTCGCTATTCTGATCATTACATCTATGAGTTCCCCCGTGACTTTGACCTGGGTTCTGTCTAGTTGTATCATATGTTTATCACTCTTAAGAGGGATTGTGTTTAGTTTTTTACAGATAGACTGTGGCATAACGTTAGAGGATTCTCCTGAATCAACCAAACAATTGTGGAGGTTCCTGTTGAAAACTTCAAATTTCAAAAGGAATGGTGGGACAAAGGGTTTTCCCTTCTTATCTTCCGAGTAGGTGTTCACAGTTGGTTTATTTACTAGATCTGTGGAAGTTATATTTCTTTGACGTTGTTCATTTCTTGTCGTAGGGTTTTCTACTAATTTTAAATCTTGTAGCAGGAAGTTGTTTTGCTGAGGGATTCTACATATGTCCATAACCGATATATTAGCCTTCAACTTCTTCATATATTCAACTACGATGTACTCCAGTTTGGGCGACTCTCAGGTGTGGATGCTAATAGGGTTCTTACAGGGAGAAAAAGGTGCTTTTGGGTGATTGGGAGTTGACCTTTCCCCTGACATTTGAGTGGTAGTAGGATCCTTTGAGATAGGAGGACCTTTACTTCTCATTTGCACAACCGAGACCTCTGCAAGTAGTTCTTGAACCTAAAATAGGTCGTCGAAAGGAATAATTAGGTCAGGATCCCATATCAACATGGTTGTATCTTCTAGTGGATCAATCTCTCACTGGTAAGAAACATTCATAATTGAATTGCTTGGTTGTTCGGTAAGGGAGACTTCGTCTAGAAACCGATTGGCCATCAAATTCATGGCATGCACCCATTGAGGGTAGTCTCTTTCAGAGTGTTTTTCTTGATGATAAGTACAGAAAGAATCATATGCGACATTCCCTAGATCGATATTCAAGTTAGCTGGGGGAGGTTCAATTGATTTGAACGATGGGCTCCTTTAAAAGAAAGGATTATAGGGACTTTAGCCTTGGTTTCCTTCCCCTGTGTTTCTCTTCATGTCTATGATCTTCTTTGATAATTTCTCAACCATGTGTTGTAGATCTTATATGTCCCCATTACCCTTGTCAGGCGTTTTTTCTGCTTCTTTCCCTGGCGGTCTAGTCAGAAGGAGTCCTCTCCTTGGAGGGGGGTGAACTTATTTCTTAACTAAAGAGACATGGCCTTCTTTACACCCTTTCATCTGGATTTTTGTCGTTTTGGCTTCTTCAAAATTCTCATCCAGGGTTCATTTGGCATCCCTTTTCACGAACATGGAAATAGAAGCTGGGAGAGCGTTAGCATAAAATTCGATTTTCAACTCCTGAGTTGGTTTGGCTTCGAGATGGAATTTGTTTAATATGGTTGTGAATATTTGATTTAAATCTTTAACCTTTTCTTTTGAACTCATGGTGCCTACAAACAATTCAGCCATTAGAGCCCCTGTAGTGGTTTCTTCAGCAAATTTATCTAAAAAATCCTTTTGAAACTTTGTCCAACTAGTTATGGATCCTACAGGTAGGTTAAAATACCATGTGGAGGCTAAGTTCTCAAAAGTGTAGGGGAACAACCTGCAAATTATGTCTTCATGTTGGACGTTCATAAGTCTAATCGCTAGTATAAATTTCTTGATATGATCTTCAGGCAATCCTGAGGTTTCTGGGTCGAACTTAGGAAGTAATTTTTCTGGATGTCGAGGAAGGTTATGAACTGGTCCCGGGAGGGCCAAAGCATCTCTGGCCAACCAGGGTTGATTTTTCAGTGGTGGGTTTCCCCTTTCTTCATTATGGTCGTTGTTCTCCTCCATATCTTCAGATTCTGAGTTAAACTCCTCGTCTTCCGAAAATTTTTCTAGTTCAGAAACGTCGTCGGCTAGCGTTTCAGGGATCATATTAAAAGGATCTTAGATTTCGGTGATTACAAAATCTATTAGGTATTCTACTATGTGCACAAAAACCTCGTTGGGAGTATTAACCACTGGTCTTCTTACTTGTTTTCTTTGAGGAAGTATCAGAGCTAAGCACAATGCACTGATCTGTCGAGCATATGCTCTTGTGATTCTTCTGAATTGATTTAATTCCTCGTGAGGAAGAGCATAAGGTATTTCAGGGTACAATTGTTCTTCATCGGGCTGTGGTGAGTTACTCGTTTCAGGAGTACTCAACATGTGTGGGTTGTCTTGGGAATGACTAGCCATGCATGTGGATTTTTTTGAATCTATAGGTTGTATAATATATTATGTGAAATATGTATTCAGCCATTCATTCTCATCTCCCTCCTTCTAGCGCTGGTTCTATTGATGGGTCTTAAATCCCTTTAATTCAACAGAAGGAACCAAACCCTCCACCGAGACCCAATTATAATCTGCAGGGTTTAATGGT
>ML818892.1:0-13384 GCA_009831015.1 Picea engelmannii
TTGGTGTATGAGATCCCCTTATTTGTGGGACAAGGGATCCCCTCTGTGCAACGACTTGACTACTAAGACATATATATAACATGAAAAAGAAACTTAATATAGTAATAGTTATGTTAAAAGGATCGAAAGGGAGAAAGGGGCAATTCCAAGAATTACCCCCTACCCCTTCAACTCTTTTAACATAAATATAACTTAATTACAATTTGATTTTTTTAATAATTGGATATTTTTATGTTATGTATATTTTTTGTTAATTTTTTCCTCTATTTTTTAAAAGTGTTTTAAGTTTATAGGTTGGTTTCCTTTTTTATAAATGGATCTTTTTATAATATCATTTTAATTTATTTTTTTAAGTTAACCGTTTATTTTATTTTATTTTATTTTTTTCTAAACATTTTTTCTTAATTTTTTAATGATTTAAAAAGAAATGATTTAAATTTGATTTTTTAGTTTATTTAATTTTTTTTAACGTCTTTTTTTTTTTTTTTAGTATTTTAAGGAAAGAATGATGGTTAAGTAGGTGCAAGTATGCCAATTTGTATTGTTGTAATAGCATTTTTGTAGACAATGGTTTTAAAATGTTGGAATTTTAAGTCCAAAATAAAATAAAATAAAGTGCTACTGGTCGCACCTCTTTTTAATTCAATGGTTGATTTTAAAAATTTGGCTGCAAAGGAAAGGTTGTTAAGACCATGGTTTTCAACATGTTGTAATTTGAACCTAAAAATAAATAAAAGAGTGCTATTGGTAACACCACTTTTTGATTCGATGATTAATTTTATATTTTGGTTGCAATGGTATCAATTGTTAAGTCCATGGTTTCAAACCAATTGTGATTTTAACATTGAAAAAGAAAAATGGGTGCTAATAGTAGGACCACTTTTTGATTCAAGGTCTAATTTTAAGGAGTTTGTTAGCAACATTAAGGATCATGGATGCAAAAGGTTGTAATTTTAACACCCTCAAAAAAAGAGGTGTTACTGACAGCACAATGTTTTGAAATAAAGGTAAAAACAACCACGAAATCCAACATCTAAGAAAATGAGAACTATAGAGGGTTTTGGTCAAGTTAGGAACTTTGTTTAAACCTCTCTCCCCTCCTATCGGGTAGCTCTTCCACCCTCTCTACTACCCTTTATCTCTTGGACCATTTTACCCCTTTGAATACTTATTATGTGCAACACCTCTCCAATCAATCAATAGATGTTGTGGCTCAATTTCAACTAAGTGTTGCCATAGAGTAGAGTTCAGTAGAAGATGGATCCAAAGAAGTAGTAAAATTGCAAAATCCCAAGCAAGTGGATCTCTAGAAGCTTAAAAACGTGGGGTTGGGGTGTCATCTTGTATACCCTTTACACCCAATTTTCTAGATACTTTGTGCATGTCTCTAAAGATGAAAACTCTTTTGTACTATGTTTGTATGAGTGGGTTGTAGCTAGAAAATTCCCTAGTATATTCCTGAATATTCTATAACCACTCCAACTGTTGATATATATATATATATATATATATATATATAATGTAATTACGGAAGTTCATGATTAGAGAGTTGTGAAAGGGATTGTTGTTGTTATGAGTCTTTGGTTATTTCTCTGCATTGAAGTTATGTATGTTTAACAACACAAGTATTCCAATAGAGGATGAACACCTTTAATAACCACTCACACAAATAGATCAAAGATCAACACAATGATTTTTTTACATGGTAAAATACCTATGGGGAAACAACCATGACCCTAGCCAACACAGACACTTGGAGAAATTTATTATATGCAAAATAAAAATATTAAGGAGATATTTACAATATATTTTCTCACAATCGATCATCGACAAATGACCCTCCATGCTATTTAAATAGAGATAATGAACCAATCGGGTTTTAATACACAAATCAATGTAGACATTAATATCAAGAAGAATATGAGTTGTTAGATCACTCTATGTCGAGGAAATATTGTGATCATCAAATTACCTAACTACAGATGCATACCAAAGAAATACACTAAGAAACACACTTTAACCTAATGACACATTTGACCAAGTTGATCTTAACTAACTCCTAATTGTCTAAATATCCTAACATCCCTCCTTAAGAACAACTTGGGATATGATTGAAGGATTTAAAAAAGGTGAAACAAATAGGAGAAGGAATGAGGCATTAGAGGCTATCACCCCTTAATGACAACTTTCTGAACTCCTAACATAGATCAAATTTTGGAAAACTTTTCTTCTGTAAGATACTTTGTGAAAATGTTTGCAACTTGATCTTTTGTAGGGAAAAATATCATTTCTATAAATCAATCATGAATGCACTTTATGATGAAGTGCATGCGTATCTCGATGTGTTTGTTGTGTTGCTGTTGAACTAGATATTTGGTGAGCTTGATGGCACTTTAATTGACACACCAGAGGGTTTTTGGATGCTACTGTTAGAATCTAAACTTTGAAAGGATTTGTTGAAGCCACAAGGCCTATTTAATTGCATAAGCCATTGCTTGGTACTATGCTTCTACTGAAGAAAGATAAATATCCTATTGTTTCTTACAGGTCCAAGTGAGAGGTCTTGAACCAATACCGAAAACATAACCTGCAGTAGAATTTTGATCATCAGGGTTGTCGGTCCAACCTGGATCAGTGAAACCAACCAATAAAGGAGCCCCCCTGAACTATAATGTTTCCCGAGATGAACTATATCCTGAAAATACTGAAGTATCATTTTAGTTGCTTTCCAATGGCTTTCATCGGGTGTTTTCATATACCAAGCAACAACACCAACAAAAAATGAAATATCAAGACAGGTATGAGTCAAATATAAGAAGCTACCAACTAATTAATGGTACAAAGTGGCATCAACTTCAGGACAATTACAAGTGACAATAAGTTTGAATCCAGACTGGAATGAAGAAGGGGTTGGTTTAGAATATTCCATGTGAAAGAAATGAAGAAGGTCACAAGCATACTTAGAATAGGAAATAAAAACTCCTTCCTTCATTTGCAAAACATGGAGGCCAAGGAAATAGTGCAAACCCAAGTCTATCATTTCAACTTTCTTTTTAATCTTGGTTTTCACATAGGTTAAAATTTTATGGTCACTACCAATGAGGATAAGGTCATCAAACATAAAGAACAATTATTGTGAGATGGCTTCCTACTTTCTCGATATAGACGCTAGGATCATAATGGAATCTAGAAAAGTCGGTGTCAAGAATAAAGTTGTCAATTTTGGCATAACAATTTTGGAGAACGTGCTTAAAACCATAAAGAAATTTATTAAGGAGAAAAACAAGGTTAGAATCATTCTAGACATATCCAGGAGGTTGTTCAATGTAGATTTCTTCTCGAAAATCCCCATGAAATAAGGTGGATTTAAAATCCATTTGATGGACCTCCCATTTCTGTGAGGCGAAAAGGGATAGAACAAGGCATATGGAATTCATTTTGACTATAGGGGAAAAGGTTTCATTATAGTCTATGCCTTCAAATTGAGGGAATCCTTTGGAAACTAACCAAGCCTTATGTATTCCAACACTTCCATTTGATGCATAATTATTTCTATACACCCAATTACATCTGAAAATTTTCTTTCATTTAGGAAGAGGTACAAGAGCCCAAGTATTGTTTTTTATTAAAGAGCGATACTCTTCATTCATTGTTGTTTCCCAATCTGAATGACCTCAAGTTTATATAAATTTATCTGGATCATGAGTCTTTGAAAATTTATCCAAAAGAGAAGAGCCTTTCTAGAACTGTGAGCATGTTCAATGATGATATGAAAGATCACTGGCAAGATCACTAGCTACTTCTTATGTTGAACAGACCCATCTTGGAAGTAGTGGTACTAGTGTAGGGTCATGTTCAATGGATTCATATGGAGGAAGTTGAGAAGTTGGAGGTGGACTTTCATTCTCACTGTCATCATCTAAATAATAAGAAACCATAATAGAAATAGAATATGGCACAAATGCCAAAGATGGATCATAGGTCGAAGATGGCACAAATTTCAAATTAGGATCGCAGGCCAAAATATTTTCATCAAATTTAACATCTCTTATAATAAAAATTTCATTGGAATGAGGTTGAATAATTTTGTAAACTTTGACATATTCCAAATATCCAACAAAAATACACTTCTCATTTTTAGGATGTAAATCTTTCCTTCTCTCATTAAGAATGTGAACCCATGTTACACTGCCAAATACACAGAACTAGCTTACATATAGCTTAATGTTATTCCCTGCTTCCTATGGTGTTATATTTTTTAGAGTCTTTGTGGGAGTGTGATTTACTATGTAATTTGCACAACTAATGGCTTATGCTCAATAGTTAAGACTTAATTCCTTATATTGGATCATACAATCAACCATTTCTTTTAATTTGCGATTATTTCTCTCAGCAGCTCCATTTTGTTGTGTTGTAATGGAATGATACGTTGCATATGAATGCCCTATGTGGTGCAGTAACTTGCAAAGTTATTATTGAGATATTCACCTACATTATTTGTTTTTAATCTTTGAAGTTGATGGCCATATTTTTTTTCTACAAGGGCCTTCTAGCGAAAACAAATTGTCAAAAACTTTGCTCTTAAGTTTTAATAAGTAAACCTAAGTGTGTCTAGAGATGCCATCAATGAAATTTAAGAAATAATTACACCCACAGAAGGAAGGAGAAGAAAGAAGACCACATAAATCATAGTGAACAAGATGCAAAGTGGCCAAGGCATGCCAAGAGGAACATTTGTCAAAATTGCCATGATGATGTTTGTTGAGAACACAACTGGCACAAACACCATCTCTGCAAGAAACAAGAGGAAGACCAATCACCCTCTATTGATTACATAGTTGTTGCAATGAGTAATATTTTAGATGCTTGTAATGGTCCACTTGATTAATAAATATAATACAAGGATTATTTCAAAGAAATTATCTAGTCACAAAACCATTGATTCCAACGTAAGAAAAAATTAATAAAATTACTTAACTTACATGGCATTATTGAGGTACTTACCTTTCATGAAGGAACCAACATTCATGTAAGTCTAGTGACTTTAGAAGTGTAGCGCTAAATTTATCCTTGATTTGGATAAAACACAAATAAAAAATGGGAGATGACTCTCCACCCAATCGTAGACCTTGCTACTATAATCTTCAGTAGCAGGGTCAATCTCGAGCCCTCAATCAACTACCTAGCTAGAAATTATTTCTCCTTGTTCTCTCTATATACCAACCAAAGAGAGATGTCCTTCTCCTTATTTTCACTCTTTATATAGATTCCATTTGTAGTAAATAATCATATCCCTAGTGTTACACATCAAAATTCCTCACTTCGATAATGTCTCATTATCATTGTCGCAAGTGTCGCACTTTTGTCGCAGGTGTCACAAGTATCACAAAAGTCATATTTTCGTCTCACATGTATCGCAATGTAGAAGACATCATAAGAACACTTGGGACATCCTATAAGACGTGTTAGAAGAAGAAAACATGTCATTTGGAAAAGTTTACAAGCTTTTACCTTGAGGAATAATCATCCTAAAAATATTTTTGGAGATCAATGCTCCCTTGCCCACTTGCAAGGAGCGTTAGTGCTCCTTGTCCTCTTAGCAGGGAGAACTATAGCGCTCTATGGCCAACTTTGAGGGATCATCGATTTGTTGAGAGAATCTTGGGGAAGAATCTCGCTTATCTCTAAGGACAACTAAGAAGCATCAGAGTGAGTTTGACTCGAATCTAGGTTAAAGGCTAGATCTAAGGGAAATCCCACAACTGATGGAATCATATCCTTAACTTATCCCAAGAATAGCTAAGGTGGTTGAGCCTTTCAAAGCCTATATACGGAGGTATTCTCATGGTAAAAAGGGGAGAATATCAATGAAAAGTATTGTCATTTTGATTGTGGATCTTTTTAGAAAGGGGTTGGACAAGGAGGACTTGGTGAGGCTGTTGCATCTACATCTAAAGTTTGTAAGCACCTTGTTATGTTCTCATTAATATATATGATTGGCCCACTTCCTTCAAGTTTGTGTACATTTGCATGGGCTTGTCTCTTCTTGATAAATCTAGTTTAAACTAATCTTGGTAGAATAGAAAATATGCATTGTCTTTGTTGTTTATTGAATTGTATAACTCTTTAAAAGGCTTGAAGATCAATTTCAACCTAGAATAGGCAAGGAAAAACTTCAGAAAAAGGTACTCATGATTTCTTCCTCTTTTTCCTTGACTAGTTTAGCTAAATTTAAAGGAATTTCAGTGTTCAATGTTAGAATTTTTCTATCTTGGTCATAGTGGTTTAAGATCCAAGAGGAAATTCACCTGTCCACAAGGGAATTTTCTTAAAACAGAAATTGGTGACTCCAAGGGCGTTTCAAGTTGGGCCACAAATGCTCAAAATCGAGCTCATGCTCACGTTCTTTCCATTCGATCATGGTTTTTATCCGTATAAGATGGAAGAAAATACATTTAAAAGCCATTAATAATCTTCTCACAACAAAAATTTGGGTACGTTTAGCATAAATAGTAACATATTTGTCAATCCTGCATTAGCGCCCCCCTCAAAGTATCGACATGGCACTAGCGCTCCTCTAGCACACAGACCAGGGTGCGAAAAACAGGATTGGCGCTCCCCTCACCCCTTTGAGGGAGCGTCAATCTAGTTCGGCACCTAGGGCTTCCTAGGGAGCCCAGGACAAGACTTAAAAATACCTAAAATGCAATTCTAAACCGTGAAAAATGATTAGATTGGGTTAGTGACCAACCTGATCCAGACAGATGTGAAAACGTTCAACCGCAACTCCAGTGCCAACAGCTTGAAAATCGCCCTCTGAAGTCTAAAATACCAATGCTAGAAGAGATTTTTGGAAATGAAATGGTAAATAAGATTTTTAGCCCTATTTAACTACTATAGGGTTCATTTTTTCAAATCTATAGTTTCTTTTGGGCTTTAAAATCTTTTTTTCGAAGATGTCACTAATACCCTGGATGCAGATTTGTCTTCACTTACAGGTTTCAAAGCAATATCTTTTTGTTTAACCTTGTAACATTAACAAGCACAGTATTTGTTCTTTATCACGCTTGAAAAAAGATGAGAATGTAACCTAGTAGACTTTTATCTCTTTTTCATACTTCTTGGTTATATTGTTAGAAGATCCACTTTGTATTAGTTAAGGTTATAATGTCACATAGATCTACTTTGTATTGGTTTGTGGCTATGTTTTGTCATATCGTATATCCACTGTGTATTTCTCCTGGCTACGATCAGTTCATGTCATGGAAGTATAGATCCACATTGTGTCTTTGATGGCTATACCTTTAAGTCAATATGATTATGGATCCGCAGTGTATTTGGTGGAGGCCATACCTTAAATTCCTTTATCACTCAAGCATAGGTATTCCTACCTTGGGTTTGAAACATATGATAACATTTTTTTGATGGTTCTTTGTAGCTTCTACCAAGTTCTCCGACTCCATACCCTTTCTTCGAAAGTATAAAAATCACTTCAGTCATCAGTTTCTATCTTCTGACCTTGCACTTTGGGCGGAAATCTATTACATGTCAAAATTCCTCACTTCGATAATGTCTCAATGTCATTGTCGCAACTATCACAAAAGTCATATTTTTGTCTCACATGCGTCACATTGTGGACGACATCATAAGAACACTTGGGACATCCTCTAAGACTTGTTAAAAGAATAAAACATGTCATTTGGAAAATTTTACAGGCTTTTACCTTGAGGAATAATCATCCTAAAAGTATTTTTGTAGATCAGTGCTCCCCTTCCCACTTGCAGGAGTGCTAGCACTCCTTTTCCTCTTAGCTGGGAGCGCTATATCACTCTGTGGCCAACTTTGTGGGAGCGTCGATCTATTGAGAGAATCTTGGGGAAGAATCCCCCTTATATCTAAGGAAAACTAAGAAGCATCCGAGTCAGTTTGGCTCGAATCCAAGTTAGAGGCTGGATATAAGCGAAATTCCACAACTGATGGAGTCATATCCTCAATTTATCTCAAGAATAGCTAAGATGGTTGAGCCTCTGAAATCCTATGTAAAGAGGCATTCTCATGGTAAAAAGGGGATAATATCAGTGAAAAGTATTTTCATTATGACCGTGGATCTTTTGAGCAAGGGGTTGGACAAGGATGAATTGGTGAGGCTACTACATCTGAATCTACTATTTATAAGCACCTTGTTATGTTCTCATTAATATATATGCTTGGCCTATTTCCTTCAAGTTTGTGTACATTTGCATGGGCTTGTCTCTTCTTGATAAATCTAGTTTAAACTAATCTTGGTAGAATAGGAAGTATGCATTGTCTTTCGTGTCTATTGAATTGCAAAACTCTTTAAAGGGCTTGAAGATCAAGTTCAACCTGGACTGAGCAAGGAAAAACTTCAGAAAAAGGTACTCATGCTTTCTTCCTCATTTTCCTTGAATAGTTTAGCTACATTTAAAGGAATGCCAATGTTCAATGTTAGCATTTTTCTGTCTTGGTCATAGGGGTATAAGATCCAAGAGGACATTCACCTGTCTGCAGGGGAATTTTCCTACAACACCTAGGATCCTTTATTTAATTATTTATTATATTTTAGAGGTTCCCCATCAATTATCATTACTTATTTTACCATTTTTTTCAATTATATAACTTATTATGACCCCCTTTAGGATAATTATTATATACTTATTTATTATTATTTATAAATACAAGTACTTGTTATGACTACTTTAGGATAATTATTATATTATTTTTACTATTATTATTTATTTATATATTAATAATAATACGAGGCATGAAATACACCCTCCTTCAAGGAACTTTGTCTCAAAGTTAGTTTTGATTATGTTACTTATAGGTTTTTAATTATCTCACCATATCCTCCACAACACTCTTTGTTACCTTTTGTACCTTCCACAACACCCTATGCTGGACTAGTTAAAATCTATCCAAGTGGCTACAACAGGAAACGTAATTCCACATCACAACACTGAGAAGCATGAATACTCTCTAGGTGTCATTCCCTACTTTAAGAACTAGGATTAAATCCTACCGGTCTATTCAAAGCCCCAAGGCTCAAGACCTCATCTACCGAAGTAGGAATTTGGATTGGTACTCATGTATGTCAAGCATATCAAAAGTATGACCTAAATTCCCTGCACAAAAGTAAGTTCAACCCCATGCATTGAAGTCTAATCCCACAACACCATCACTCCAACCATTCTTCGGGACTTCATCAACAAAACTACAAAACAAGGAAATAATTAATGGCATAAGTAGTAGATTGAGTTCTCCCACCCCCATAAGATATTACCTTGTAATATTTTCCTTCATGGTTATGGGCTTCCAAAATATCATGAAATAAATTGGCCCTCTAGTCCCATTAGTGGATAACATGACAATGACCACCTCACAACATCCCATCAATGCATTAGTCATAATATCAACATCTCAAAGAAATAATCCACATGATAACTCTCGCATATCATCATGATAATGTAACATCATTATCATCACCACATGCTCCCACATGTCATCATGAAACATCTTAGCCTAAATATTTGCACGAAATTACATGATGTCATCACATCAAGAGATATTATCATAAGAAATATAACCTCCACATATCTTTATCAAAGATATAACAATATAGCATTGCATCAACATAATAGCTAGAGCTACACATAACATAACATCATGAAAATGATAATCCTTTCAACACATATCACATGCAAGGTAAATAACTTTAATTATTCAAAAACAAAATCAAGTTTACTAGCCTGCATAATTACTAGCTTTGGATCTCAAGCGCAAATTCATCATCAAACATACATCTAGCACATGGATGTACTTACTTAAGTTTGTCTTCCTAGGTTAACTCAATAAGGATCATTAGTAATATGAGTGCATGATACCAAAGGTTCCATGATTATCATTTCCTATTCTTTCAATAAGAAGGTTGACATATTATAAAATTTGTATAGTCACCTTATCAGATGCCAAGTTTCCATTCAATCCATTTCAGATTTCCTTGAGCACTTAAGCCTTTAATTATTTTGTGTCATGTTTTTATCAATCTACTTGAAATTCTCAGACCAACCAAAACCATTGGATCATATTGAATGGTGAGGAGTGAAGATCAATAAACGCATTTCCAACATTCTATATTAAATGCATAGGCTTGGTGTATTAACAAAGTAACAGTACACAAGTTGTTGTATTGTGTTGTCACTGATGTCAAAGGGTTGATGTCTTGTCATAGTAATGTGTTTTATATCATTGATGTAATAGATGTCAAAGGATTGATGTCAAGTGGTGTCATAATGATGTGTTGATATTAAATGGATTTGTATCATTCATGTCATGTCATGGTTGATAGGAAGAACCAAATGGATAAAATCCAAAGTGGTCCCCTTATGGAAAAATCCATCACGGGAAGACGCTCTTGGATACAGTTATCAAAGTGGTCCCCTTGTGGTGAAATCCATCATGGGAAGATTCTTTGTGAATTTCAAATGGTTAGGTGGTTGAGTATCCCAACAGTGTGGTTAGGGAACCCAAGTTTGATTAAGGAATAATGTAATGAATATCAGTCAATTTGCAGGAGAAACTATTCCATATGGATAATATATGTCATTCTATTTTTGGTGATATGTGGAACATCACATAACTCCTCACGGTTATATATTTATGGCCATGTGAAGTTGGATAACCCTCATGAGTTATCTAGAAGCCCCTAAAATGTCAAAGAAGTCAAATTACTCTAGAAGCTCCTAGAATAAGTTGACCAGTCAAAGTGGTTAGTCATGGGTTAAGTGGTTGCAACAAGAAAACAATTTAAAATAAATTAGTTGCAACTAGAAGTGGAGAGTTTAATATTTGTGGATAAAGTGGTTAAGTGTACAAAGTGGCTAAGTGGACAAAGTGGTTAAATGGACAAAGTGGCTAAGTGGCTAAGTGGACAAAGTTGACTAAGTGGACAAAATTGCTAAGTGGATACTTCTAGAAGAAGATACTTGGAGAGTATAAATAAGAGAACAAGGGTCTCCCGTTTTCATTCTATTGAGAATATTGAATATCTACAAGTGACTAAGGTAACCAAAGGAGATCTAAGGCAAAATTCAGAGGGAAAATGAATTAAAGAAGGCCGAAATTCAAGGGAGGATAAAGTCTTTTGATGATGTTTTCTAAGGTATGTTATTTACAGGTCATATCACCATTTTCGCAATAATTTTTTTTATAGAATGATTCAGATACTGACATCTAGAGGCTGTTGAGAAAAAATATCCAAGTAACTGTGATAAAAATTGCAGGTTGTGGGTCATTTTAGTTTGGGAGTCAGACTCCGTAGAAAATATTGTTGGAAATGTGTAACAGTTAGCATATGCTTGTCATTGATGGCAAGTACAACAATGAAGGTGACAGGCAAACAGAAGACAAAGGAAATTAAGCTCAGGAGGAATAGTAGTCTTATATGCGCAAGAAGCATAGAAAAGAGACCGAGAACCGTCGGATCTCACTCGGAAATCCCGACAGCTGTTGGATCGGGAGAAGCTGCGCAGATGTTAAGCGCAGGAGTTAAGCGTAGAAAAGAAGTGATCTAAGCCGTCAGATTGGAAGCAAAACCCGACAGCTGTCAGATATGCAGAAGCTGCGAGGGAGATAAGCCATCAGAGAATCAGGGATCGCGATTTCAAAATGCAAAGAACACTTGACAACGGAAACTCCGATTTTGCGATATGCGATTTCGCGATATGATCGCAGTCGTTAAAGAGAAAAAGAGGTCTGGACCGTTGATCTCATTCATCGGAGAATCGGGGATCGCGATTTCAAAATGAAAAGAACTCATGACAACGGAAACTCCGATTTCGCGATGTCCAAGTTCGCGATTTGATCGCAGCCGTTAAAACACACATGAGATATGAACCATCGATCCAACACACATCAACAGATCACGTCAGCAAAGTGACATGTGGCACAACCAGGGAGTGACAAGTGTCAGACTGATTCAATAAATTGAGGCACATGTGGGTAACGAATCAGGGTGACACGTGGAAAAAGTTAACACGTGTCAAACCATGAGTGACGTCAACAGAGGAACGGAGTTTCGGGGATCGGGACTTTGATATGTCAAGAACACTCGGCAATAGAAACTCTGAAATCGCGAAACGCGATATTGTGATTTAATCACAACCGTTTGAGTCAAGATCGCATCTGGACCGTTTGTTAGTGAAGACACGTGGCAGAGATCTAGCAAGAGACGGGATATTGGCCATCGGGAAATCGGAGTTCCTGAGGACAAGAAAGTTGAGACATTGTAAGTCTCGAAACCTCGAGAGTTAATCTGAGCCGTCCGTCTGAAGAAGGACACGTGTCGCATGATCGTCCGTATCGGAGATCCGAGACACCAGGCATCGGGACTTGCAGGTCTCGAAACCCCGGAAAGATCAGAGCCGTCCATCTGGAAGGACGCATGGCAAAGGATAGGGCACCGTCGGCACTGTATACATCGGGAAATCGAAGATCTCGATGACAAGAGATTTGTGTATTGTGGAATCGCAATCCGTGAAACCCCGATAAGTGGGGAACAACTGTCAGCATAGCAGAGAAGGAGGACAGAGGCATCACAAACCACGTAGCTCCGATGGGGTAAGGTTGTGGTCACGATATGACGGTCACGTGGACCAGGGCTCAGCCAGGAGGGCTGAAGTGCATCGCAAATCAGGAAATCGCGAATCCCGTGGACATAATTTTTATGTCATCGCAGATGCCGAAATCGCGATATATATATGAAATCCCAATTTGATCTGAACCGTTGGATCAAGAAGTGATCGGAGGGCTATTGAGGCACGACACAGTGAGACTGCCAGAAGCCATTGAAGACGTCTGCCATAGAAGTTGAAGAAGACCGCTGTGTAATCACCAGAGAAGTTGAAAAGTCAAGATGATGATCAGATAGAGGACTCAAGAGGTGGAGGATAATGACGCATAGTCCGCATGTACAGGCATGGCAAACATTGCATGCAGAAGGTGCACAGACGCTATAAATACATGGTACAGAAAAGAGATAAGGTTGTTGTTGCTGTTGGAATTTTTGGGTTGCTATTGGAGGTCGTTGTGGTGATTCAAGTGGTAAGAAGGATCAGAGGGAAACAACTAATTTGAATAGAAGAGTATCTGTGCAGAGAATGGGGATGGTGCTCAGAGCTAGAAAAATAGAAGAACAGATAGAGCAACCAAGTGGAGCAGAACAATGATAAAGTCAGGTATGCCATCATCGAACATCATATCACTGTAATAATTTCAGTTGCAAAGATTTACATTTCAGGGTGGTTGGGAGGTGCTAGGGAGGACTGTTTTCCTCAGAGGTTCAAGTGGGTGCTTGAACACAGGGAGT
>ML818892.1:13484-36699 GCA_009831015.1 Picea engelmannii
GATGGGGACCATGATTCCACAAGAAAAGGGGTTAAAGTGGGATCCAAGGGGAAACCCATGTCATTTTCCTGAGTTAATGTGTCATTACCATATCATCCTCTCTTTGACTTAATAGACACTCAAACATTGAATTCATGTAAGAGGTTGAGTGAGGGAGTCAACTCACCTAGTTATAAGAGCATGGGCTAGGTACAAGTAAGCATGGGGGAAGTGTGAGAGTCAAGCAAGCACAAAAGAAGAAGGAAATTTGAGTAGGAAGAGGGGACGATTTTTTCTTCATGATTTTGGGAGAGCAAGAAAGGAGTTTTTATAGGATATTTTGGGAAACAAGAGGGAGCTTGGTGATAGGAAAGAGCACCAATCACACTAGTTGTGGAAATAAATATTTGTTGGGACGAGTTTGATGTTGTAAATAAAGGTTGTGTGCTTGTAGCATGGGTTGTAGGCTTGTAAGTGATTTTCCTGTTGCGAAAATGGCTCAAGAGCCATGAGAAGGCTACTGTGAGGACTCTTGGAACAACTCATAATTCATGGAGTCCCCAACTATGAGATTTCATATCCAACCATGTGCAATGGAGAACTAGAAAGAAGTGGGAAGGCTCGAGGGACTGTGTGGCAGAGAAGTGGGATCCCATTCCTTGGGTTGTGTAGGTGATGGGGAAAGAGAGAGTTGGTGGGTTGGAATTGTTTTTGTAGTAGAGCCTAGGCTTTAGGATGCTAACTGTGGAGAGTGGACAACCAAGAGGGCCATATCTCCTTGTAGACTCATAGCCTTAGCTCGATGGTGGCTTGTTGTTTAGAATTTGAGAAACAAGCCTTTGGATGGGATTAATGTCCTTCCTACACAACCAATTGGTTATTTTATAAAAAAAATAAGTTTTTAGTTATGTTTATTATGTTAATTCTGTTGTGTAATCTTTTATGTGAATGTTGTTTTGTTTTCTTGAATGATTGCATTTGTTTTTTTTTAAATATATTCTTAGTTGCATGAGAAAAATTATGGGCTTGTTTCCATTTGGTTTATTTTATATGCATGGGGAATTTTTCATTTTGTTTTTAGCAGGTTGTGTATGTTACAAACTGGTATCAAAGAAAATTTTCATGTTTGTTGGTGATGGGTATGTTACAAAGTGGTATTAGAGGGTTTTCTTCAACACCAGACACATATGGATCAAAGACCAGTGCGAATTTGGTAAATTCAATATTGCAGAGATTTATTTATGATGGGTTTGGGGAAATTCATGAAACTAGAGTGAAATCCCCAAATCTTTGACCAAATTGAGGTCAAATTTTCACCCATAATGGTTGAGGAGATGATGAATGGCATTGATCTACAATTTGCAAAATTAAATTTTCCCTGGAGTGCTGATTTTTTTGTTTTCAAGGAGAACATAGAATTAATAAAAACAACATCCTATATCGCATTCAACTTGTTTATCAATGACCAAGATTAATTTTTCTATCAGTCACAAATTTCAAGTTCATTGAATAAAAATTTGGAAAATTTTATGAAATTTTCAAAAAATTAAAAAATTTCAGGATTTTTGAAAAAATCCATATAGATGATGATGTGGACTGTAACTGTGATTTGGACTTACAAGGTTTGTGCTGGAAGTTCCATGGTGGTATAAGACAAGGGTCATATAATGAATTTGATGAATCAATGATTGAGATTGCATTTGATTTTGAGATTGATGGATAAGGTTCATCTACAGGTTTTGAGATTTTACGAGTTCAACAAATTTTGGTGAAGTTAGAAAAAAATTTAATTCGACGAAGAATTATCGATCACCGATGGATTTTTTGAAACTTGGAAAAATTTGATGAAGTGGGAACAAATTTAGTTCATTAAAGAAAATTGTCGTTCACCGATGGAGTTTTCAAAGTTCAAGGAAGTTTAGTGACATTTGGGAAATCGGCGATCCAGGTCACATTCGACCTGGAAATCAATGATTGAGATTCATCTGTGGCCTTGGAGAATTTTAATGGATTGGTGGTGGAGATCACATTTGATTTTGAGATTGATGACCTAGATTCATCATTCTAGTTTTGGTAAAAAAAATTCTAAGTTTCGGAGTTCAGAGACAATTTATGAAGTAGTGACCTTTTCAAAAATTATCGATCATCGATGGAGAAGTTAGAGTACTTTTTAAAATCTTCGATCACCGATGGAGCTATTAGATTTCAATGAAATATTATGAAGTAGTGACCTTTTCAAAAATCACTAATGATGAAAATTGTCGATCGTCAATGGAGCGATCGTAGTTCATAAAAATTTTGCAAAGTAAGGAATTCATAGATCGTCGATGAAAAAGAAATTTTTTATCAATGATGAAGGGTTTTAGTGACTTTTGATGTGAAGTAATTCATCGAGCGCTAATGTGAAGGAATTTTTCGATCGTCGATGGATTTTTCGACGTTCAGTGAAATCCTATGAAGAAGCGACATTTTTGTAGATCATTGATGGAAGAAATAAGTTGATCATCGATGAAGAGAAAGGGGGATGATGACATGGAAAAATTACAGGATGACAGGTGCACATCATAAGCCATGTGTCATACTATGTGAAGCAAGATTTCCACATCAACAAAATAATAACGTGGAGCAAAAAACCTGTTTTTCCCATAACACGATCATTTCACCTTATAATTAGATGAAATTTAAGGAGTATGTCCACAATGATGAGGCATACAATAATTCCAGTGAGGGACATTGGATAATTATGCTTCAAATTTCCTAAATATGCAAAATAGTGGGTTTTAAATATTTGGGTCATGCTCAATAATCGAGGCTTGGATCAGGTTGGAAAATTTATAGGGAGTACAAAAAGTAGGAATGAAGATATCCATTTGGACTCCAAGATATCCATTTGGACTCTTAGAAAAATTCAAAAGGGGTTGGTGTGGAGATTTATTCCCGAGCACATTTTGGGGATTTTTGAAATCTTCGGGAGAGGAAAAGGGACCTAGATCACTAATCCAAAAAATTGTATTCAGTTGAAATTTTATCTACACATGAAACTGAGAACTTTGTGTTGAGGAAATTTTGCCTAGTTTTTCTCTCTTTGGGAGATAGCTAGTTTTATCTAAAACTTCTAAGTCTTGAGAAAGTGTAAAAGAACAAAGTCGTCAATTCCATATTTATACAAAATTTGAATGGAGCATCACGGGTCGAATATAAAAGTTGTTATGTATTCCAATAATAAATTCTATCTACACCCAATACAATTTTTCTTTTTTATTCCTAGTCGATTTTCTTGTACATATTATAAGAGGTTGACAGAAGGTCGTGTGGAAACCAACTAAATATCACATGTAGGTTGATTGGTAGTTGAATGGTAATCCAACTAGTATTTGACTCTAATAGAATCCCAAGATTCATGGGATTTGTAACCAATGATTTGAGTGGATTTGTAACTTTTTTGGGGTGTCTTTCTTTAAGGTTTTTTCCTATTGTAAATCCTATAAATAAGGTGTGATTTAATACTGTAGAAGATAATCAATAATCATTCATGATCAATTTTGGATGTTCCTGCTAATGTTTAGCAATAGGTTGTTGGTCATGTAGATGTAATTCGATTTGGTTGAACAATTATTCTTGTGTAAAGAAAGAAGGTATGATGTTCATTTTGTCTTAGGTGTAGGCCAAGGTTAGACATGTAAAATTTTATTCTAAATGAATAATACAAAAAGAGATCAAGACACTCAAGGAATGTTGGTTTTCCAGTTGGTTTTCTAGTTTGTTTTTTCAGGGTAAAATCTCTATGTACGATGTGATTGCTTTGTCATTTACTTTCTAGCTTAAATATATCTTCCTCTATTCTACTAGGTTTATCCTGGAAGTCTATTTTCCTAACATGCAGTATCAGAGCTTGGTTTGACAATATTGGGTTTGAGCTAAACCCCAGGTCTAGTAAGAGTAATAAGTCAAATATTTTTAAAGTTGTTCTTAAAATAATGGTAGGTAGCTCAAGAAAAGAGATCGAAAAAATTCAATGACCAGAATTTTGAGCTTTGAAAGCTCAAAATTGAAGATCTCCTTGTAAATAGAGAACAATGGGTAGTAGTCTGTCCAGGTACCATTCTGACAAGTATGTCGAGGGAATAATGGTAGAAAATCGAAAGAGGGTAAAGGAGTATGATTCAACTTTGTCTTGTATATTCAGTGTTGTTGAATGTCTGAGGTGAAGACTTGGCCAAGAAAATATGGGATAAATTGGGAATCTTGTACCAATCGAAATCCCTGGTAAATAAGTTGTTCCTTAGAAAGAAGTTGTAGCTTCTTAGGATGAGTGATGGTATTTTGGTAACTGAGCATTTGAATTCATTCAACACTATAATAATTTAGTTATCATCTATAGATATTAAAATCACTAAGGAGGAGAAATTTACTATCCTATTACATTCTTTGCCAAAATTCTGGGATAAATTAGTCATGGCTATAGGGATTAATTCGACCACATTAGCACTAGAATATGTGGTTACATATATACTTTCATAAGAAATGAGAAGGAAGAACATGGGATGATCAACCAAAGATGCTTTAATGGCGAGGGGTTGACCGGTTAATAGAGATAAAGGAAAATTCTCTGGTGGAAATTCTAAGTCGAAGGGTAAATATAAATCTTTGATTCAATCTACAAGAAGATGTTGGAAATGTGGTAAAGATGGGTATTATAAAAGGGATTTCAACTCGAAGTAAATGGAAGTCAATATAGGATTTTATGAGAAGCAATCCACTAAGAAAAAGACTACTCTAGGTAAATGAGGCGATATGTATCTGGTGTCAACTAGTACATAGTTGGATCAAGATGTTTGGTTTATTGACTCAGGAGAATTTTGTCGTATGATACCTGATAGAGAATGGTTCTATGAATATTAGAGATATGAATGAGGATATGTGTTCTTGGGGGATGACTCAACAACAAAAATTGTTGGAGAGGGAAGAGTCTGACTGGTCCTGCAGGATGGGAGGAGTAGAATCCTTCTAGGTGTGTTACACATTCTAGGTTTGGCAAACAAACTGGTGGCTATCAACAAGATGAATGATGCAGGAGTACACACTCTATTTCTGAAGGATATGTGCAAAATGGTGAGAGGTGTGATGGTATTAATGAAAGGATTTTGTATTGGATCCATATACAAGTCGTTGTAGAATTTCAACTCTAATAGATGCAACAACATTGTTATTCCTAAAGTCGACTACTCGACTTGACTCATCTCGGGATGAGTTGATTCAAGTCAACTTGAAAAATATTTTTCACCTCGACCCAACCATGTTATGGCACATGAGGATGGGACACATTGGATAAAAAGGACTTCGATCTATGCACAACACAGGTATCAATGAATATTTTCTTGAATGTAACTTAGAAGTTGATTTTTGTGAACATTGCATATATGGAAAAAAAGGTGAGGTTCCCATATGGAGCGACAAGGAAAAAGGGGATTCTAGATTTGGTTTATAGTGATGTGTTTGGGCATGTAGCCAATGATCTACGTAGATTTGTAACTTTTTTGCGTGTATTTATTTAGGGTTTTTCCTATTGTAAAGCCTATAAATAAGGCATGATTTAATAGTGTAGAAGCTAATCAATAATATTCAATGATCAATCTTGGATGTTCCTGCTAATGTTTAAGAAGAGGTTGATGGTTATGTAGATGTAAGTTGATTTGGTTGCAGGGTTGTTCTTTTGTAAAGCAAGAAGTAATGATGTTGATTGTGTCTTAGGTGTAAACCAAGGTTAGACATGTAACCTTTTATTCTAAATTAATAAGGCAACAAGAGAGCAAGACACTAAAGGAATATTGGTTTTCCAATTTGTTTTTCCAGGGTAAAATATCTATGTACTGTGTGATTTCTTTGTCATTTATTTTCTAGATTAAATATGTCTTCCTCTATTCTACTAGGTTTATCGTTGAAGTCTATTTTCCTAATATGTGGTATTAGAGCTTGGTTTGAAAATATTGGATCTAAGCTAAACCGTAGGTCTAGTAAGATTTGTAAGTCAGTGATATTTAAAGTTTTTCTTAAAAGAATGGCAAGTAGATCAAGAAAAGAGATAAAAAAAATCAAAGACCATAATTTTGAGCTTTGAAATATTAAAATTGAAGACCTCCTTATAGATAGCGAACAATGGGTAGCAGTTTTTCTAGGTACCATTCCAATAGGTATGTCGAGGGAAGAATGGGATGAACTCGAAAGAAGGGAAACGAGTACGATTTGACTTTGTCTTACAGATTCGATGTTGTTGAATTTCTAAGGTGAAGAATGATGCACCCGCTTGCAACCTCTCAACCCGCAGGTCGGAAGGTCGGCGTGCACATAGGATCTTTCCTCTCCATGGCCTGAAGAACTTTAATGGTTCTTCTATTTCCCTATCGGGAAATCTGCACCCACAACAAAACTCTCACGGGATATCCCTTTTTGTGCTTGGGAGATCAGATTTCACAACTTCGCGAATCCCGTGGTTAAGTGATGGTCTCTCGAATCCTCGAAACCCGATACAATTCAATGTTGACCTTTCTCTTTCCTTTCGGGGTTTTCCCTATCGTGATTTCAGCACTCGTGATGTCGAGTGGCTTGCTTCCCCGACTCTCGAATCTCGATTAGCCAAAACTCCGGCTCACACATGAGGTTTGACTTTTCAACTATCATGTCACTTCATCGGCATTTCAGACTTCTCAATATCGCGAATCCTGATGCAAAGAGCTCGGGATTTCACTCCACGAAACTCCAATATGGAAATCTACGAGTAAATCCGACGACCCTTGTGGCTCGGATCTACGGTCCTGCCCCTTCTAAGCTTAGAAAATTTTGGGAATACTCACCGTATCTCCCCTACTCCTCTGTGAGATCTGATGACTCACGGGATGTCACGAATCCTCCTCGGAGAATACCGACCGTCCGTTCCTCCTTGGCTATTTCTGCTAATGACCACGTGTTCCTCCATAGAGTTATCCACCTGCAGTGCAAACTTATGATGCCTTCTTAATTCTTCCAGGCACAACTTCTGTGCAACCCTTCAGCGGTTATAAGGCTTTATCCCTCTTGAGCTCCTTATAACTCTGAGTCTTAGAGAAGAATATTGCGTGCACTCCTTGCGGAAGCTTTTAGACACTTCCAAGTGTTGAATTTCCTTCGACCCTATGCACACCTGCAACAACAGTATCTCACACTTCACTCAGGTTCACAACCCTGAGACTTCACTTAGCCTATGCACTCCTTGCACGGCTCCTGTGTCTGTCTGCACTTCTACGTGAATGAGAACAAAAGATAAAATTCCTGAGTCCTTTGTCAATGCACTCCTTGCGGACACTTCATTCTGCACCCCTTGCAGGAACTCTTGCTCAGATAGAGAAACAATTGAAACTCATTCCTACTTCCTTTTCAGACTTCAAACTCAAACATGAAATCATATACACAGCATATAAATCAAATGTATAACAGGAAGAAAACATTCATGAACATATCATTCAACATCAATACACAGAGAACAAACACGAAACCATGAATTTGAATCAACCTCTTTCTATTAATCCAAATATTTGTACATGGGTGTTCTTACACAGCTCTCTGCATGCTCTTTTATGCTCTTCTTCCCAAATTATGTTACAATATACAATGAGGGTGTCTATATCCTGTTTCCCTCTTGCATTCTAAAACTATCTAATCTAGAATTAAATTCTATCTACCTGCATTAACTACTATAAATGCCTTCTACCTACTAAGGACAAGAGCAAATCGCTCAAGGTCCATTTACATTATACAAGTGCGCTTCTTCTTAATGGCTTCATTTAAGATTGTGCATCAACTTCAACGTAATTTCAAAATTTGCGCTGGCGCTTGTCCAACTGTCCTTTGGCTTCCACACTGGCTCGCTTGATGTTGGTGAAGCTCCTGCATCATACTCCCTGGCTTGAACAATTTCATGGGCTCCTGCCCATGAGCTCACGCACAGTCTGTCCATGCTTCCAGATCTCCGCTTCACTCTCCCAGCTGGCATCTTCAACTGGATGGCCCTTTCATTTGACCAAATATTCAAAGTATTCTTTCCTTTTGGTTTTCTTACCAATTCTTTTGTCCAGTATGCGCTCCATCTGTGGCTTATCTGCAACTGGCATCTGTTTCGTCCACTGGATCACTGGCTGCTTATTTCCAGTCCCTGTTTCCTCAGCCTTATATGGGTAAAAATCTGAGATATTGAATATCGGAGATATTCCGATCCCATCGGGTAATTCAACCTCATAAGCATTCGCCCTAAATTTCTTCAAGATCCTACATGGCTCGATTTTCTTCATCTTCAGCTTATTATATGTTCCTCTCGGGAACCTTTCCTTTCTCAAATGTGCTAGAATTAAATCACCAACCTCGAACTGAAGTTGTCTTTTCCGCTGATCGGCTCTGCACTTATATTCCTAGCTTGAATTCTCCAATCGCTCCTTCACCTGACTGTGAAGTTCTTTCATCGCCTCTGCGAAATTTTCTGCACTAGCACTCCTGGTTGCAGTCTGTTCTGAATCTCTCAATTCAGAAATTCCTCTCTGCTGCATGCCATAGACAACCTGAAATGGAATCTGCCTTGTTCTCCTATTAGCTGAGTTGTTATAAGAAAACTCCGCTTGTGGTAATATGTTGTCCCACTAGCTGTGGTGTTCTGTCACCAAGCTTCTCAGTAAGTCTCCTAGACTTCTGTTCACCACTTCCATCTGTCCATCCGTCTAAGGATGATACGCTAAACTAAACAAAAAGTTAGTTCCCAGCTTCTTCCATAAGGTCCTCGAAAAATTCCCTATGAACTTAGTGTCTCGATCCGAATCTATACTCCTTGGAAAACCATGAAGTCGAATGACCTCTTTGAAAAACAGGTTCGCAATGTGAGTTGCATCACTGGTCTTCTGACATGGAATGAAGTGTGCCATCTTGGAAAATCTATCCACTACCACAAATATTGAGTCACAACCTCTTTGTGTTCTTGGCAACCCCAATACAAAATCCATGCTAATTTCATCCCACGGCCTCTCTGGTATGGGCAATGGTTGATAGAATCCCGCATTCTGCCTTCTCCCCTTCGAATGCTGGCAAATTCTGCATCTGTCCATGAATCTCCTGACGTCTACTCAGATTCCCGGCCAAAAATATGACTCATTCATCTTTGCAAACGTCTTTTCGTGACCAAAGTGCCCTGCCAATCCTCCACTGTGTTTCTCCTTTAACAAGTTCTCCCTCATGGAGCATTTCAGAATACACAGTTGATTGCCCTTGAACAACAATCCTTCCTAGATTATGTATTTGGCCCATTGGCTTCTATCTCTAATAACTGGATTCTCAGTTGCTTCATACACCGCTTTAAAATCTGGATCATCTGCGTACATGTTCCTGAGATCATCAAAACCCAACGTTTTGACTCTAAACTCCTGCAACAACAAACACTTCCTGCTCAAAGCATCAACAACTTTGTTAGCAGTACCAGAAATATGTTTAATCACAAAAGTTAAATTCTGCATATACTCAACCCATTTGACATGTCACTGATTCAACTTTTCCTGTTGAGTCACAAACTGCAATGCATGATTGTCACTGTATAAGACAAACTCTTTCGGGATCAAGTGATGCCTCCATTTTTTCAATGCCTGGATGATAGCATAGAATTCCTTATCATAAGTGGAGTATTTTACTTTCGTTTCATTCAGCTTCTCGCTGAAGTATGCTATCAACCTGTCTTCTTGACTCAAGACTTCCCCTATTGCAAATCCTCTTGCAACGCATTTCACTTGAAATGTTTTTCAGAAATCTGACAACACCAAAACTAGTTGTTTTGTGATATTCCTCTTCAACAGATTAAAACTCTTCTCAGCCTCTTCTGTCCAGTGAAAATACTTGTGTCTTTTCTTCACTGTATCCATCATTGTTGTGCTAATTCCACTGAAATTCCTGATGAACTTCCGGTAGAAACTAGCTAATCCGTGAAAACTTCTCACCTCAAAAACATTTTTCGGTGATGGCCAATTTTTAATTACCTCCACCTTATCTGGATCCATCCTCAACTCATTTTCCGAAATAACAAATCCAAAGTAAATGACCTTCATCTTCATTAATGAGGATTTCTTCATATTTATCAATAGCTTCTCCTGCTGTGGTTTCTGCATTACTGTAGCCAAATGCTTCAGATGCTCTGCCACTGTTTTACTGTAAACTAGTATGTCATCTAAATACACAATGATGAATTTTCCGATGAACTCCCTCAGGACTTCGTTCATGAACCTCATGAAGGTACTTGGCACATTTGTTAAGACAAACTACATAACAAGCCATTCATACAACCATTCGTTTTTTTTGAATGCTAACTTCCATTCATCACCTTCCCTCATGCGAATCTGGTGCTATCCGCTTTTCAAATCAATCTTTGAAAAGTACTTTGCTCCACTCAAGAAATCCATCAGATCATCCATCCTTGGCAATGGAAATATGTACCTGATGGTTATCTTATTAATCGCCCTCAAGTCAGTACACATCCTCTAGCCTCCATCTTTCTTTGGACTGAGTATTGTTGGAACAACACATGGACTCAAGCTTTCCCTGACCAAACCTTGTCGAACAACTCCTGGACTTGCCTTTTAACCTCTTCATTCTCTTGCAGCGTCAACCTGTACACGGCTTTGTTTGGAAAACTGGATCCTGGTATGAGATCAATATGATGACTCACACTTATGATCGGTGGCAACGAACAAGGTAATTCGTCCACTACTATATCATCGAACTCTTCCAGCAGTTCCTGAATTTCTTCTGGTAAATCATCCACTCTTGTGCTGGTCAAAACAATCTTTGGTTTCCTGACCACTATGAACTGTGGATCCTACTTCTTATTCACCTTTGTAAGAAGTTCCTTCCCACTCATGAGAAGTATTGTGTGGCTTACTTGCAATTTCACCTCCTTATCCTTGATCGGAAGAAACATGTGAGTCCTCCCATTCTTCTTTAGGGTGTATGTGTTCATTCTCCCGTCATGAATCACATTCCTGTCATATTGCCATGGTCTACCCAACAATAGATGACAAACATCCATAGTAATGACATCACATAATATCTTATCATTATATCCTCCTATCTTGAACTCAACTAAACATTGTTTAGTGACAATTACCTGGTGTCCTTTTTGTAGCCACGATATTTGGTATGGGCTTGGATGGTCAATCGTCTCCAGCTCCATCTTCTCTACATCTCTGTAGAAACGAGATTATCCGTGCTACCACTATTGACAATGACCTTGCATACCCTGTCCTTGGTCTTGCAAACAGTTCAGAAAAGTCTGGTCCTTTGGACTGAACTCTCCACCTCCTTCTCTGGTGTCAAAAGAGATTTTTGCATCATCAATGATCTTCCGCCTTCAGTGTATTTTTCCTCAACATCCCGCCTCTGTGCTTCGGTGATGTGAGCTTCTCCAATATCTTTATTTTTGTATGGACACTCATAAGACTTGTGCCCATTCTTTCCACATGTGAAGCATGTGATTAATCCACCTCTTCCTCTTCCCCTTCCTCTTGTACGAGGAAAAGTGTTATTGTCAGCATAATCTCCTCTTTCCTCAGTATATTTCCCTCTTTGTGAGGTTCCACCTCTCTCAGTTCGAGTCTGAGGTTTCTTCCAGTCTTCCTTGGGCTTCTGGTATTTGTCCTCGGCCACTGATTTTCCTATGGGCTGACTTCTGCCTCGGCTTCTATGACCCTGCTTTCAGCTCATCTTTTCTTCCGCTTTCAAAGCCATCTAATAAGCATCTTCCACCGTTCGGATGGTTTCCATGCTTATCTCATCCTAAATGTCATATCTCAGACCATTCAAATATCTAGCAACCTTTTCATCATCGCCCTCCCGATGACCTGCCCTAATGTTCAGTTTATAGAATTCTTCAGTGTATTCTTTCACTGTCATCAGCTTCTGTCTCAGGTTCTGCATTCTATCCCAGCTTTTGATTTTCTTCTTACCTTTGTAGCATCTGTTAGCTTGTAGTTCATCCCACCATAATGCTACATGTCCCTTCAATCTTGTGACAGCGTGCTTGACCTTCTTGTCTTCTTCGACATCTTCATAGTCAAAGTACGTGTCTAGAGCTCTAATCCAGTATAGAAGCTCCTCTGCATCCAAGTTTCCCTCGTAAACTGGAATGTCCATTTTTGCTCTTGCACCCATTCTAGAAATAGCTCTGATCAAACGCTCGTTTGATGCATCTTCAGCTGCAACTTCTTCTTCACGTTCAGCCTCAATCTCACTTTCGGAATTGCTAAGATCCCCAGCACTAACTGTACGCCTTTGTGTTGTCTCCATGTCTTCGAGTCTAGCTCGTAGATCACGCATCTCTCTCTCCATAACTCGATCTGTCATCTACCTACCTCTTCTTTGCAGCATTTCCCTATCCTATGGATCAGGTGATTGTCTATCTCTTCTCCTCGGTGGCATGATGAATTCTCTTCTTCTCTATTACAGAAAGCAAAGAAACTTTCTGTTCTCTGATACCAAACTGATGCACCCACCCCCAACCTATCAACCTGCAGGTCGGAAGGTCGGTGTGCACAAAGGATATTTCCTCTCCACGGCCTGAAGAAATTTAACGGTTCTTCTATTTCCCTATCGGGAAATCTGCACCCACAACAAAACTCTCATGGGATCTCCCTTTTTGTGCTTGGGATATCAGATTTCGCAACTTCGTGAATCCTATGGTCGAGCGATGGTATCTCGAATCCTCAAAACCCAATACAAGTCAACGCTGACCTTTCTCTTTCCTTTTGGGGTTTTCCCTATCGCGATTTCAGCACTCGCAATGTCGAGTGGCTTTCTTCCCTGACTCCTGAATCCTTATTAGCCGAAACTATGGTTCACACGCAAGATTTGACTTTTCAACTGTCCTGTCACTTCATCGGCATTTCAGACTTCACAATACCACGAATCCTGATGCAAAGAGTTCAGGATTTCACTCCATGAAACTCCGATATGGAAATCTACGAGTAAATATGACGACCCTTGTGGCTCGGATCTATGGTCCTTCCCCTTCTGAGCTTAGAACCTTTTGGGAATACTCACCGTATCTCCCCTACTCCTCTGTGAGATTTGATGGCTCACGGGATGTCGCGAATCCTTTTCGGAGAATACCGACCGTCCGTTCCTCCTTGGCTATTTCTGCTAATGACCAAGTGTTCCTCCATAGACTTATCCACCTGCGGCACGAACTTACGACACCTTCTTAATTCTTCTAAGCACAACTTCTGTGCAACCCTTTAGCGGTTATAATACTTTATCCCTCCTGAGCTCCTTATAACTCTGAGTCTTAGAGAAGACTCTTGCGCACACTCCTTGTGGCAACTTTTAGACACTTCCAAGTGCTGAATTTCCTTCGACCCTGCGCACACTTGCAACAACAATGTCTCACACTTCACTCAGGTTCACAACCTTGAGACTTCACTCAGCCTGCACACTCCTTGCACGGCTCCTGTGTCTGTCTTTACTTCTGCGTGAATGAGAACAAAATCTAAACTACTTGAGTCCTTTGTCAATGCACTCCTTGCGGACACTTCACTATGCACCCTTTGCAAGAACTCTTTCTCAGATAGAGAAACAATTGAAACTCATTCCTACTTCCTTTTCAGACTTCAAACTCAAACATGAAATAATATACACAGCATATAAAGAAAATGTATAACAGGAAGCAAACATTGATGAGCATATCATTCAACATCAATACATAGAGAACACACACAAAACCATGAATTTGAATCAACCTCTTTCTATTAATCCAAATATCTGTACATGGGTGTTCTTACACAGCTCTCTGCATGCTCTTCTATGCTCTTCTTCCCAAATTATGTTACAATATACAATGAGGGTGCCTATATCACGTTTCCCTCTTGCGTTCTAAAACTGTCTAATGTAGAATTAAATTCTATCTACCTGCATTAACTACTATAAATGCCTTCTACCTACTAAGGATGAGAGCAAATCGCTCAAGGTCCATTTACATTATACAAGTGCGCTTCTTCTTAATGGCTTCATTTAAGATTGCACATCAACTTCAAGGTAATTTCAAAATTTGCGCTGGCGCTTGTCCAGCTGTCCTTTGGCTTCCGCGCTGGCTCGCTTGATGTTGGCGATGCTCCTGCATCAAAGACTCATCCAAGAAATAGTGGGATAAGTTGGGAAGCCTGTACCAGTCGAAATCCCTGGTAAATAAGTTGTTCCTTAGAAAGAAGATGCATCTTATGAGGATGTGTAATGGTATTTTGGTAACTAGGCATTTGAATACGTTCAACACTAAAATAATTCAGTTATCATATGTAGATATTAAAGTCATCGAGGAGGAGAAATTTATTATCCTATTACATTCTTTGCCAAAATTCTGGGATAACTTAGTTGTGGCTATAGGGAGTAATTCAACCACATTAATGCTAGAATATGTGGTTGCATCTCTACTTTCAGAATAAATTAGAAGGAAGAACATGCGAGTATCAACCAAAGATGATTTAATGGTGAGGGTTTCACTGGTTAATAGAGATAAAGGAAAATTATCTGGTATAAATTCTAAGTCGAAGGGTAAATCTAAATCCTCGGTTCAGTTGACAAGAAGATGTTGTAAATGTGGTAAATATGGACATTATAAAAGGGACTGCAAGTCAAAGGAAATATAAGTCAGTACATGATTTGATGAGAAGCATTTGACTGAGAAAAAGACTATTCCAGATAAAGGAGGCGATGTGTATCTGGTGTCAACTAGTACAAAGTCAGATCAAGATGTTTGGTTTATTGACTCAAGATCATCCTATCATGTGATACCTAATAGAGAATGGTTCTATGAATTTAAGAGATATGAAGGAGGATATGTGTTCTTGGCAGACAACTCGACAACAAAACATTTTGAATGGGGAAGAGCTCGACTGGTACTACAGGATGGGAGGAGTAGAACCCTTCCAGGTGTTATACATATTCTAGGTTTGGAAAGAAATCAAATATCTATCAACAAAATGAGTGATACAGGAGCGCACACTCTATTTCAAAAGGATACGTGCAAAATGGTTAGAGGTGTGATGGTATTAATGAAATGATTTTTTATTGGAACCCTATACAAGTTGTTATGGAATGTCAAATCGACTAGATGCAACAACATAATTATTCTTGAAGTCGACTCAACTTCAACTCGACTAGACTCATCTCAGGATGAGTTGATTCAAATCAACTTGAGAAGTATTTTTCAAGTCGACCCGACCATGGTATGGCACAATAGGATGGGACACATTGGATAAACAGGACTTCGAGCTATGAACAACAAATGTATCATCGAGCATTTTCTTGAATGTAATTTACAAGTTGATTTTTGTGAACATTTCATATATGGAAAAACAAATTGGGTGAGGTTCCCATCTGGAGCGATAAGGGAAAAGGGGATTCTAGAATTGGTTTGTAGTGATGTGTTTTGTCATGTAGCCAATGATCTGCGTCGATTTGTAACTTTGTTTGGGTGTCTTTCTTTAGGTTTTTTCAAATTGTAAAGCCTATATATAAGGCATGATTTAATATTATCGAATACAGTCAATAATCGTTAATGAACAATCTTGGATGTTCCTTCTAATATTTAGAAATAGGTTCTTGGTCATGTATATGTAAGTTGATTTGGTTGCAAGGTTTTTCTTGTGTAAAGAAAGAAGGTATGATGTTGATTGTGTCTTAGGTGTAGGCCAAGGTTAGACATGTAAACTTTTATTATGAATGAATAAGACAACAAGAGAGCAAGACATTCAAGGAATGTTGGGTTTCTAGTTTGTTTTTCAGGGTAAAATATCTATGTATTGTGTGATTGCTTTGTTTTTTATTTTCTAGCTTAAATATGTCTTCCTCTCTTCTACTAGGTTTATCATGGAGGTATATTTTCCTAACATGTGGTATAAGATATTGGTTTGAAAATCTTGGATATGATATAAACCTTAGGTATAGTAAGAGTTGTAAGTTAGATATCTTTAAAGTTTTCTTAAAAGAATGGCAAGTAGATCGAGAAAAGAGATCGAAAAAATTCAATGACCAGAATTTTGAGCTTTGAAAGTTTAACATTGAAGATCTCCTTATAGATAGAGAACAATGGGTAGAAATCTGTCCATGTACCATTCCAATAGGTATATCGAGGTAAGAGTGGGATAAAATCGAAAGAAGGGAAAGGAGTATGATTCGAATTTGTCTTGCAAATTTGGTGTTGCTGAATGTCTGAGGTAAAGACTCGGCCAAGAAACTGTGGGATAAGTTGGGAAACTTTTACTAGTCGAAATACCTAGTAAATAAGTTGTTACTTATAAATAATTTGCATCTCGTGAGGATGCATGATGGTATTTTGGTAAGTGATCATTTAATTGTGCTCAACACTATAATAATTCAATTATCATCTGTAGATATTAAAATCAAGGAGGAGGAAAAATTTATTATCCTATTACGTTCTTTGCCAAACTTATGGGATAACTTAGTCATGGATATAGGGAGTAATTTGACCACATTAGCACTAGAATATGTGGTTGCATCTATAATTTTATAAGAAATGAGAAGGAATAACATGGGAGGATCGATCAAAGATGATTTAATTGTGAGGGGTTGACCGATTAATAGAGATAAAGGTAAATTCTTCGATAGAAATTCTAAGTCGAAGGGTAAATATAAATCCTTGGTTCAATGGAAAATAATATGTTGGAAATGTGGTAAATATGGGAATTATTAAAGTGACTGCAAGTTAAAGGCAATGTAACTCAATATAGGATTTGATGAGAAGTAGTGGACTGAGAAAAAGACCAGTCCAGATAAAGGAGGCAATGCATATATGGTGTCAACTAGTACATAGTCAGATCAAGATGTTTGGTTTATCGAATCAAGAGCATATTATCATATGATACCTCATAGAGAATGGTTATATGAATATGAAATATATTAAGGAGGAGATGTGTTCTTGGGGGACGACTCGATAACATAAATTGTTGGATGGGGAAGAGTCTGAATGTTACTGCGGGATGGGAGGAGTATAACTCTTTTAGGTGTGTTACATATTCCAAGTTTGGAAAGAAAACTGATATCTACCAACAAGATGAGTGATGTAGGAGTGCACATTCTATTTCAGAAGGATACATGAAAAATGGTTAGAGGTGTGATGGTATTAATGAAATGATTTTGGATTGGAACCCTATACAAGTTGTTAGGGAATGTCAACTCAAATGGATGCAAACACATTGTTATTCCTGAAGTCGACTCCACTCCACTCGATCTGATTTGATTCAAATCGACTTGAAAAGTCTTTCTCAAGTCAACCTGTCAATGTTATGGAAAAAGAGGATGGGACACATTGGATAAAAAGGACTTCGAGCTATGCATAACAAAGGCAACACCAAATATTTTTTTGAATGTAATTTAGAAGTAGATTTTTGTGAACATTTCATATATGGAAAAAAATAGGTTGAGGTTCCCATATAGAGAGACAAGGGAAAATGGGATTCTATAATTGGTTTATAGTGATGTGTTTGGGCCTGAACAGTCCCTTCACTTGGTGGATCCTTGTATTATATTTCCTTCATAGATGATTTCACTAGAAAGACATGGATAGATTTCCTGAGGAAGAAGTTAGAGGCTTTCGAGATATTTGAAGAGTTGTAGAAAACCAGATACATAAGAAGATCAAGGTTCTAAGAACCGAAAATGTTGGTGAATTATGTGGAAAGGATTTTGATAATTTCTGCAGGTAGTGTGGCATGACACACCAAAATACCACATCATATACCCGACAACAAAATGGATTTGTTGAAATAATGAACAAAACATTGATGAACAAGGCAAAGAGAATGCTCAATGGTGCTAGGATCATACAATAATTCTTGGCAGAGGCAGTGGACACTTCAAAATATCTAGTAAATATGTCTCTTTCATCGACACTAGCCAACTTGACTCTGCATGAGGTATAGTTTGGAAAGAATCTTTGATTTCACATCTCAAAGTATTTGGATGTGATGCATTTACACATGTTGCCAAGGAAAAGAGGAGAAATTTTAAAGAGATACTTACAATCATGGATGGTGTTGCAATATCCTCTCCAAGTCCTCCTCGTCCAACCCCTTGATTGAAATATCCATGATCAGAATGACAATGCTTTTGCTGATTATTTTCCTCCTTGTTCACCATGACAATGCCTCCATTTATAGGCTTTGGGAGGCCCAACCACCTTGGTTATATTTGGGATTAGTTGAGGATATGAATCCATAAATTGTGGTATCTCCCTTAGATGCATCCTAAGGGTTAGATTCGTGCCAAACCAACTCGAATCATCCGTAGTTGTCCTTAGAGAAAAAGGGGATTTCTTCCCAATATTTTCTCAATCAATTGATGCTCCTTTACAATGGGCAACAAAGTGCTACAACTCTCCCTGGTGGATAGACAAAGAGCACTAGCGCTCCCTGCATATGAGCAGGGGAGCACTGTTCTTCCAAAAATTGTCATGATGACCAATTCTCATAGAAAAACACTTTGTTTCGTCTCTCAAATGATGTGGATTATTTTTCTAACATGTTTTATGGGTCATATCAAGTGTTTTCATGGTGTCGTTCGTGATGTGACACTTATGTCACAAAAATGTGACATTTACAACACTTGCAACAAAAGAGTGACACTTACAACAATGATAATGCGACATTATTGAAGTGAGGAATTTTGATGTGTAACAGATTTCCCCCCAAAGTGTGAAGTCAGAAAATGGAAGATGATGGAAGAAACACTTTGTAGATTCTTTGAAGCAAGGGTATGGAGTCAGGGAAACTGGTATAAGTTGCAGACAACCATTAAATGAATGTTAATATGTGTTCCAATTCCAAGGCATGAATACCTTTGCTTGGGTAATAAATGACTCAAAGTATGGCCACTAGTGATACATGTGGATCCATACTTTTATGACATGGAGAAATCATAGCCACTCAAAATAAACAATGGAGCTATGAGATGATAAGACATAGCCACAGACCAATACAATGTGGATCTATGTGACAACATAAGTATTAGCATGTTCAAATTATTTCCTTCGCAGCCTGGGAAAAGAAGATATCATAATGAATGCTCAACCCAGGGACTTCGTCCCAATCCCAATGTAGTACAAATCTAACCATGTGAATATATGTCTTGACATCGAACATGGTAGAAACCACTTGATTACTGGTCGTTGAGGTGAATCGTTAACAAGTGCGAGGGAAATCACTAGTTATGTCAATGAATCCCAAGGTACCCTATACAATCTAGCAAATGTGAATAAGTGAGATGAGGTTGAACATTCGAGGAATAATCCAATCAGAGGCCAATGATGTAAACCCACTGTTGCAAGAGAGGAGGCTTGTCATTGAAGCAAGTAGGTCCCAAGGTACTAAATAGTTTTTAAGTCTACTTCTCAAATGATTTGTTGAATTCGACAGGAAAAGACTTGTCAAAGGAGGGCTTTGATGTATCCCCCATCATTGACACAAAACTACAACATGAAAGTGATGAGATATGGAAAAATAATCATAGAATGACATGAGTATGGAAACTCATAATTTTGCAGATGATAGACTCTCAAGACGGATACTTCCCTTGAACATTGAGGCATGACATGAGACTTGGTAGCATAAACGTAGAGTGGACCAAAACATAATGCAACGAGTGTTGTGACATTCTCCGGATGACTCAAAGGAGTGGAAATACTCATAGGATTGGTTCAGTGCATAGATTTAGTGGATTATCCAAGTGTTCAGGGTGAAGTTTAAAAACAAGTGTCGTGCTCAAAGGATACTGCAAGAGTTGTTTACAAAAGTTCTCAAGAAACTTGACCCACTTCCTTCAATTTTTCCCCCATCTAGATAGATAGGTACCTATTTTTAATTTAATGAGCTCGAGTGGGATAAAACATGCTTGATATAACTCACCTTCGGTAAGCTCATCTTCCTTTGTTTAACGAAATTGAAGAAGTAAGGGTCTATTCCCCAATGGGCCTTTAAATGTGTAGTTAGCGAGTCCAGAGAAGGAAAAATCGGTGTTTTTCATGTTTAGAGAGTTTGAAAAGACTTAAATATGACTCCAGGGTTGTCCTTTTTCGTAATTTTAGTCCCTGAGGTCCGAAAAAAAGATAAATTGTTACTTAGAAAATCCCGTTCGAACCTTTTAATGAGTGTGAAAGGATGCAATATCACTCGACAATCTTTTCATGTTTAGAGAGTTTGAAAAGAGCTTAAAGACAATTCCAGGGGTTTCCTTTTTTGTATAACCTTTACGAGTCTGAAAAAGTGATAAAAGTATACTCAGTTACATTCTTATGTATTCGTGAGTGCAAAAAAGAACAAAGGTTATCCGCATTAATGTTACAAGTTTACCGAAAGATGCTGCTTGAAATCATATAAAAAAAAACTGTTATGGGCATAAGACATTAGTAGTTTCTCGAAAAAATGATTAAAAACCCAAAAAATGATTTTATAATAAGGAGAAAATATCAAAATGAACCTATCAAATATCAAAATAGGTCAAAATTTCATTTTACCATTCTCCTCTAGACTTTGGATTTTCACCTCTTTGGAGCATTTTTCGAGCATTGATTGTGGGAGTTGTGAGCAATCGTTTTCAGATTCGTCTAGACCAGGTTAGTTATATCTTCCTCCACATTCTTTTTCAAGGTATTTTAATGCATTTTAACCTTTGTTTTGAGTGTTCTAGGATCCGTAGGAATCCCTAGAGCATTGAACTAGATCGATGCTCCTTCAAGGCACTGAGGGGAACACTGACCGAGATTTCATCATGTTGGTGCATATTTCTAGGGTGTGCTAGTTCTTTGTAGAATGTTTTGAGGGAACGCTAAGCACATAACTCAATTTGTTTTTGACTTTTTAGATAAATAGATGCAGTTTTTCTCCACAGGAGTTTGACTAATGATGATTAAATGTTGTATTTTCATATTTCATCTATAGCTAGTCACGATAGAGTGGAAAGAGCATGAGCATGAGTTTGATGATATTGTCTCTCTCCAAGACCCTCAAGCAAGGGTGACCTTGTGAAAATGTGGTATGATGAAATACTTCAAGCTTCAAAAAATGAGAAAATAAGTACTACTGCTTGAGTATTTGATTGGTCTATGGGATGAAGTTGAGCAAGCATTCTAAATCAAACCGTACATGCTTGAAATCAAATTATATGATGTATATTTTATGATAGGGATCTTGAGGAGAGGGGAACCCATACTCTTTTTCGGAAACCGGGAAACTCTGTAACTGACCAAGGCATACGTTTTTGAGACTTGCATACCAGGGTCATGGTTGGTGGGTGGACGGATTGTGATAATGTATGTGAGAGATTTAGCACTTCGATCCATTCTATTTGACATCGCCAAGTTAGCGGGGAGAACCACTGCTCACATGGATTATAAATCACATATCTATTATTCCATATAGTGTTTATAACCCAAATTGTTCAATTGGAGTGTAGGGTTCGTCGGGAATGTCAAAGAACAAATATCCAAATGAAGGAACGACAGACAGAAAAAGTTCGGATAAGGTTCCTTTTTTGTTGCGTTTTTCTTTGAGCGGGTCCCATAGATGCAACCACAGGTTGAATTATTGTTGATTAAGGTTGGTTGTCATTAATGTCAACCCTTGAAGAAAGCCCCGCAACACAAAGGTTTGGGTAATGGACCCAATATTTTTGTATGTAAATATGACTCATTATTGTCTTGTCATGGCTGATAATAATTAAATATAGATGAACTCCAAAGTGGTCCCCTTATGGTGAAAGACCTCATGGGAAGATGCTTTGCGGAGTAAGAGAACCCATGCTTAATTGTGGAATAATGAGATGAAGGAAAATGAAATTTTCAGGTAACCTATCCTAGATGTATAGTGCTTGTCATTCCATTTCTAGTGGTATGTGGAACGTCACATAACTCCTCATGGTTAGAGAGTTATGGCCATGAGAAGTTGGAGACCCCAAGTTTGTTTGATGGATAAAGGTATGAGTTATGATATATTTTTATATAATACTATTCTATATGGATAGTACATGTCATTCCATTTCTGGTGGTATGTGGAACGTCACATAAGTCCTCACAGTTTGAGAGTTATGGGCTTACGAAGTTGGAGGACCCTCATATGTCATCTAGAAGCCCCAACAGGTCAAAGTAGTCAAAGTGGTTTAAGAGATTTTAAAAGGTAAATAATAAAGTGAAGTAATGAGTGTATTATAATTCAAAGTGAATACAAAATAAATTATTTCAATATTAAATTTAATGGAGAAATTAGAAGTGGGTTAACCCTAAAATAAGGAAAGTGGGGCCAGGTGACCTAGAAGATGTTTTTAAGGAAGCTACTTGGAGAGTATAAACAAGAGGCAAGGCTCTCTCATTTTAATAACACTTAAGACTATTGAATATATATAGGTGTCTGAGGTAACAAAGGATATCTAAGCTGAAATTCTGAGGGAAGGTGAAGAAAAGAAGGCTGAAATGCAAGGAAGGATAAATTCTTTTGATGGTGCTTTCTAAGGTATGTTATTTACAGGTTATCTCACCATTTCCACTATAAAAAAATTTCTATAATGATTAAAACAATGAAATTGTTATGAAATTGAGAAAACATATCCAATCATCTGTGGTAAAAAAATCATCTTTTGCATCATTGTATTTTTGGAGTTACACTCTGTGGAAACTAGGGTTTTTGGCTAGTCCTGAAACTAGTCAAAAAGAGGTGTTTCAGGTAAACACGTCATAACTTATTCATACCAGATCAAAATTTCATGAAACCAAATATGTTGGTTAGGGTACAGTATTTAGTATTCTTTTTAACAGTTTCAGATCAATTCAACAATTATTCCATGTGGGGCACACTCTACAAGGTCTCTCTCTAGAATAAGCCAGAATTCAGCAAGGTATGCCATTTTTGCTATAACTCATTTTCTGAGCGGTTCCAAGTAGTGAAAGCTAGTGGAATTGCATAAAACACACTAAATAACATTTTGTATCAGTTTCATATCTTTATACATTACAGGTACAAAGTTATGATTACTTCAAGTTAGGGTTGTTGACTAATCCAAAACTAGGCATGTGAGACTAAAGAAAAGTTTGACGAAAATGCTAGTCTCTTGTTGTTGAAGTTAAGGAAGGTTTGAAGGAATGTGATCATATACACTAGGTCTATTACAGAGCTACAAATAATAT
>ML818892.1:36749-52022 GCA_009831015.1 Picea engelmannii
GATGAAATTGATGAGGGATTTTGGTTGAGGTACATGTTGAGTACATGGTTGAGACAAGTAGTTGATGAGTTGGCACATACATGAGGTGTATAGTTGATGATGTTGGTACATATTGATGAGTCATAGTTGATGATTAGTTGAAAGATGATTTCTAGATGCTTGGTACATGGTTGGATGCACTTGTTTATGGTACATGTTGATTATAGGTTATTTGGTACAGGTTGGTGCATGGTTGATGCACTTGTTTATGGTACAGGTTGATTACAGGTTGAGGTACAGATTGATGCATGGTTCGGATTTATTGGTACAGGTTTAAAGCGGCATATCTCACAGTGATAGGTTGACAATGGTTCCATCATTCTACTTCTACTTCAGGGTGGTAGGACGGGGCAAGGACAGGTGGTTATAGCCACCTTCCGGTTGTAGCTGGAGAACATAGGGGGTTGTAGCCTCCTTTTGGTCGTAGCCATAGAATTGGGGAGTTGGAGCTTCCCTTAGGTTGTGGCCTGAGAAACTAGGGGGTTGGAGCCTACTTCCAGTTGCAGCTGGGAAACAAAGTAAGTTGGTGCTTCCAATGAATGTAATTCTTCAAGACATATAAGAAAAAACATTATGTGGTTTTCTCCCGATTTGGGTTTCCACATAAAACACTGGTGTACTGTGTATGTGTATGTTTGTTCATTTGTTCGTTGCTTATTTACTCTTCATTTATTGGATGATAATGCGTCATTGATATAACACTTGGATTATATGGTCAAAAAGGATTAAATTGCTCTATTATTGATTCACCCCCCCTCTCAGTAATCCAACAATTGGTATCAGAGAAGGTTCCTTCAGAAATTAGTTTAACCACTGAAAGGTATATCATGGAGAGTACCAACTCGTATAAAAATGGAATACCACAGTTTGATGGACATAAGTATTCTTTTTGGAGCATCAGGATGAGGAAACATATACATACACAGGGATTTCAAGTTTCGCAATCAATTTTAGATGGATACACAACACTAGCAGTTGCACCAACAAATGACAAAGCAGTAAAACTTGGTGAGAATAATTCCAAAGCCACAAATGCACTTTTGAATGGTCTCAGTGATACAATATTCACCAAAGTTGCACACTGTAAATCCGCTAAAGAGATTTGGGACAAGCTTCAAAATATTTATGAAGGAGATAAAAAAGTCAAAGTAGCAAAGCTTCAGACTTACAGAGGTCAGTTCAAACAACTAAAAATGAAGGAAGATGAAGATATCACAGCCTACTTCTTATGAGTCAATGAAACAGTGAATGTAATCATAGGATTGGGAGAAGAAATTGAATAATTTGTAATTGTTCAAAACATACTAAGATCTCTTCCTATGAGATTCAACCCTAAGATATCAGCACTAGAAGAAAGATCAGATCTGGACTCAATAAGCATGGACAAACTGCATGGAATCCTCACAACATATGAAATGAGAACTAAGTAAGAAAATCCAGATGTAAAAGAAGAATTCTTCAAGGCATCTAAAAGATCAAAGAAAAAGAAAAAGGAATAAGAAGAATATAGAAGTAGCAGTGACACCTCGAAATATGATGAAGAAGTGGCCAACTTCGTCAAAATAATGAACAAAGGAACCAATGGTAGGTATAGAGGTAATCTCCATTTAATTTGTTTTAATTGTGATGATATTGGTCATTTTTCTAACAAATGTCCTCATAAGAAAAAGATAAATGATGAAGGTTACTCAAAAGGAAAACACACATATAAGGCAAAAGAACTACAAAAAAAGTTTTCAAGAAAAGATTATACACCAAAGAAGAAATATCATCATCAGATGAAGATGAAGTCAGTGACAATGATATAGGAAGAGTTCTATTTATGGAAGTAAAATACTATGACAAAGAAGACTCCGAAGAAGAATATGAAGAAGACGAAGAAGAATCTGAAGAAGTTGAATAAGAAATTGAAGAGGCAGAAGTTGACTATCGAGAAGAATTAATGTGTGCCATAGAAGTTATCAGAAGAGAAAAGAAGAAAAATAAGAAACTACAAGTAGAACTAGACAAGAAAAAGGACACTTGAGAACTAGAACAAATGATCACAAAATTGAAGGTTCAGATAGAAGAAGATAAAAGAATTGAAGAATCACTCAAAGAACAACTAGAAGAAAGGGACAAGATCATTGGAAACTTGGAAGCAGAGGTTGTCACACTAAGAAAGGATACTCAAAAGAAAAATATGCATAATAGCTCAAAATTTCTGGATGACATTATCAATAGTCAAAAATCTCATCTTGACAAGTCCGGACTTGGATACAATAAAACATAAAAGAGATCAAGCTCCAAAAAAATAGAGAAAGAAACAAATCCAAAGAGATATGCATAAACAATCAAAGAGGATAGAAAGATATACAAGGAAGATTATAGGGACACTCCTCCACCAAAAAGAATTTGATTTCAGAATCAACAACAGACAGATAGGCCTCAAGAAGAAGAAGGATTCATAAGAGCACCTCTTTTCAGAAGATCTTCAATTCCCAGGTATCAAACTATATTTTTTGGTTTATTTTATGCATGTAATAATTTTGGACATAAAGTTGTGAATTGCAGAGCTAACAACATGAACAGTAACAACTTTGAGAGTTTTACACAAAGGGACTATTCAAGGAGACCTAGTGACACACAAAGAAGAAGTTACAACAGGTTTGAATCTTTGAACACTAAAGTGGAATGTTACAAATGTAATAATTTTGGACACATGGCCAAGGATTGCAGAATGACATTCCCTCCTAAAGAACCTCAACAGAATAACAACATTCATAGACAAGAACCTCAAAAAATGACATGGATAAGAAAGCAAGATCAATATAACAATGAAGAATGCACAGTCTCTCTACAAGCTAAGCAAAAGAATACGGTTGGTATGTTGACAGTGGATGTTCAAAACACATGACAGGTGATAAAGACAAATTTCTTATATTACGAAAAGAAAAAAATGGATCAGTCTCCTTCGGAAATGATAATTCATCCAAAATCATTGGAGAAGGCATAGTCCGAATTGGGAACAAAAATGAAAAGGCACAAAATGTTCTATTGGTAGAAGATATGAAACATAATATTCTAAGTGTGAGTCAAATGTGTGACCAAGGTCATAAACTTACTTTTGATTCAAAAAAGTGTGAGATAAGAAAAGAAGGTTCGGAGAAATTGGTCGGTACAACTGCAAGAACTTCAAACAACATATATTTGTTAAGTGAAATTGGAAATAAAAAGTGTTGTCTAGGAAAGGAAGATGAAATTTGTCTATGGCATAGAATAATGGGTCACATGCATTTTGATAACCTTGTCAAAGTCAGCAAAAGAGAACCAGTCAAAGAAATTCCCCAGATCACAAAACCAACCAACACTTTATGCAAGCATTGTCAACAAGGAAAGAAAACAAACACCAGGTTCAAATTAAAGGAATATTCAATAATAAGACCACTGGAAATTGTGCACACTGATATAGTTGGACCAAATATAACAAAGGGCTTAAAAGGTGAAAAATACTTTATGTTATTATTTGATGATTATACAAGAATGATTGCAGTTTTCTTTCTCAAGAACAAGTTAGAAGATTTTGAAAACTTCGAGATCTACAAGGAAATGGTTGAAAATGAGATGGATTCAAGAATCAAATGTTTGAGATCTGATAATGGAGGAGAGTTCACTTCAAAGGAATTTATGGACTACTGTAGCAGTCATGGAATAAAAAGGCAATTCTCTGTTGCTAGGACACCTCAACAAAATGGAGTTGTTGAAAGAAAGAACAGGACAGTACAAGAAATGGCTCAAACAATGCTAATGGATTCCAAATTGATAGATATATTTTGGAAAGAGGCAGTGTATACAACAGTTCACATTCAAAACAGAGTAATGCTTAGAAACAACACTGATAAAACTCCCTATGAGCTATGGAAAGGAAGACCAGCAAATGTGAAGCACTTCAGAGTTTTTGGAAGCAAATGCTACATCAAAAGAGAATATGGCAGAATGGGAAAGTTTGACTCTTGTGTGAACAAAGAAATACTTGTTGGTTACTCAAGTACAAGGAAAGCATACAAGTCTTACAATCTAATATTGAACAAATTTGTGGAAAGAATCAATGTAACAATTGATGAAACAAGAAGACTGGAATCAAATGAAGAAGAAAACAAATCAATGGAACAACTTTTCGAAGAAGAAGATGAAAAAGAAGTAGAAGAGGAACATGAAGATGAAGAGAATCCGACATAAGCAAAAGAGCAAGTTCAGAAAGTATCTCCAAAGACACCTAGAAAACGAGTACAGAAGAATCATCCTTCATATCAGATTATTGGAAACAAATATGCAGGAGTTGAGACTAGAACAAAAATACGTTCACTAGAACAAACACACCTAGCACTCTTATCTACAATTGAACCAAACTGTTTTGAATAAGTCAACAAGGATAAATTTTGGAATAAGGCCATGGGTGAAGAATTAGATCAAATAGAGAAAAATGACACTTGAGAATTGGTTCCAAGACCAAAGAATAAAAATGTGATCGACACAAAATGGGTTTTCAGGAATAAATTGAATGAAGATGGACAGGTTACAAGGAACAAAGCTAGATTGGTATGTAAAGGATATGCACAAATTGAAGGAATCGACTTTGGAGAGACATTTTCCCCAGTTGCCAGAATAGAAGCAACCTGTTTACTTTTATCTTATGCATGCTCCAAAAATGTAAAAGTATATCAGATGGACGTAAAATCATCTTTTCTGAATGGGGAACTTGAAGAAGAAGTCTACATCGAAAAACCAAAAGGATTTCAGTTGTCAGAGAACATAGACTATGTATGTAAATTAAAGAAGGCCTTGTATGGTCTAAAATAGGCTCCTAGAGCATCATACTCTAGACTGGATAAGTATCTGGAGTAGGTAGGGTTCAGAAAAGGAAGTGTAGACAACAACCTCTACATCAAGGTAAGTCAAGGTAATATTTTATAAATTGAAGTTTATGTTGATGATATTATTTTTGGTAGTGATGATGACAGGTTAAGCCAGAAATTTGCAAAAGGCATGCATAATGAATTTGAAATGTTGTTACTTGGACAACTATCCTTCTTTCTAGGACTTCAGATACGTCAAAGCAACCAAGGAATTTTTATTTCTCAAACCAAGTATATCAAAGAAATGATAAAGAGGTTCGGAATGGAAGATTGAAAACCAGTTATCACTCCCATGCAAACCAGTTGTAAGTTGAGCAAAGATGATGATTCAAATTCTATAGATCAGAGGAAATATAGGTAAATGATTGAAAACCTACTATATGTGACAGCATCAAGACCAGATGTAATGAAAGCAGTTGGATAGGTGGCACGATTTCAAGAAGCACCAAAGGAATCACATGTATTAGCAGTAAAGAGAATTTTCAGATATCTCAAAGGAACATAAGAGTTTGGATTATGGTATCCAAAATGAAAATATCTATCACTTATTGCCTACATAGATGTAGATTGGGCAGTTTGTATTGATGACCGATGAAGCACCAGTGGAGAAGCGTTCTACTTAGGTGAGTGTTTGGTATCATGGCTAAGCAAAAAACAATCATCAATATCTCTATCTATAGCCGAGGCAGAGTATATTGCAGTAGCAGCATGTTGTACACAGGTTCTTTGGATGAAACAAACTTGACAGATATACAGGTTGAGTATGATGAGCCCATTCCAATATATTGTTTTAATACAAGTGCCATCAGTATCTCAAAAAACCCGGTGATGCACTCCAAGACGAAGCACATTCCAATCAAGTATCACTTTCTATGGGAACATGTTGCAGAAAAGAACATCAGAGTTGAGTATGTGGGAACAAAAGAACAAGTGGCAGACATCTTTACAAAACCACTTCCATGGAAAGCCTTTGAATATCTTTGCCAAAGACTTGGAGTTATTTCTACTCCAAAATGAATGCTTTTTGAATACTTTTTGAATGTTGATCTTATATGTCTTAGATGTACACAAGGAAGAACCATAAGAGGACAGTTCAGTCAGGGGGAGAAGCCTCAAATGGAAAGATACCTTTGCCATTGATGACAAAGGGGGAGAGATTTATCACATGTATAGGACAGAGGCATGGTTCCAGGGGGAGCATATTTATTAGATGCAGAGGACAGAGGCAAATTTATCAGATATAAAGGACAGAGGCATGGTTCCAGGGGGAGCATGAGTGATATGATTTCAGTATTGCATTAGAGTGTTGTCATCAATTCCAAAGGGGGATATTGTTGATTAAGGTTGGTTGTCATTGGTGTCAACCCTTGAAGAAAGCCCCGCAACACAAAGGTTTTGTTAATGGACCCAAGATTGTTTGATGTAAATATGACTCATTATTGTCTTGTCATGGTTGATAAGAAGTAAATATGGATGAACTCCAAAGTGGTCCCCTTATGGTGAAAGCCCTCATGGGAAGACACTTTGTGGAGTAAGAGAACCCATGCTTAATTGTGGAATAATGAGATTAAGGACAATGAATTTGTCAAGTAAACTATCCTAGATGGATAGTGCTTGTCATTCCATTTCTGGTGGTATGTGGAACATCACATAAATCCTCATGATTAGAGAGTTATGTCCATGAGAAGTTGGAGACCCCAGGTTTCGGTAATGGACCCAAGTTTGTTTGATGGATAATGGTATGATTTATGATATATTTTCATATAATACTATTCTATATGGATAGTACATGTCATTCCATTTCTAGTGGTATGTGGAATGTCAGATAACTTGTTAAGCCATAAATAGTGGCTCATTTCTTCCGTGAAAATTGTCCAAGTGACGAGTGATTTGCGAGAATAAAGCCATCGATACCATACAAATTGATTGGGTTCTAAATATAAAGAAGAAATTCGTACCTTTTGTGTATGTGGCACATTATGTAGATCAAAGAATTGTTCCATCTGAAGTATCCATGTGATTGGATCCTTGCCATCAAACTTCCTCATATCGATCTTAGGAACATGGTACGTCTTCAACCCAAAGTTGGAGTTTATCAATTCTTGATTCATCTTCCTTGTGTCCTCATCATGAATTTCATGGGACACATTTTCACTTTCAGGTGTCCTCTCTATTAGGAAATGTTTCATTCCTTCCATGATCTCCCTTTTTAAACCATCCATCTTAGTATCCATTATTGCCTCCAATTTAGCTTCAGTTGAATCCATCATCCCTTGTAGTTCATATTTTTTCATTATTTTATTTTGTAATTCATTTATGTCCCTACGTATTTCTTCACCTTCATCAAGAGTCCAAGTAGGACTTTCTAGAGGTTTATTTGGTTTAGAAGTTCCCTTTTTGGGTGGCATGTTGGTTGAGTATCACTTTTGAACCTTGATTTTGAGGTGGTTCTTTTGGACAATATTTCTTCTACTGTATCTCCAAAGTTTCTTCCCTTCTGAGTATGAAACTTTCTTTTTTGTAGTTCTCTGATATTTTTTCTCTTCAATGCCACAGGTCTAATCAAAATTGGATGTGTCAAGTGGAATTTACGGTAACTTCCCCACAACTTGCTGATTTTTGTCCTTTCCAGGAGATCTCACTTGTATAGCATGCCCCACACAAAATAATTGATATAAAATTCTGAAACTCGTACCAAAAATACTACAGACTGCCCAATATCCAATGCAACCAGTCTCACTCAATTTGGATACTCTAGGAAGAAGTTATGATTGTTTTACCTGGAACACCTTATTGAGACTAGTCAATAGGACTAGTCAGATACCCTTTCTTCCACAGGGTGTATCTACAAATGTAAGATGACCCAGAAGATGAATTTTTTACCCAGATACCTTAAAAAAATTTATAGCAAAAATTCTGCAATGACTCAATTCAGGATGATTCTAGAACCCTATCTTGTGTAAGATGTATCTCTGAAAGTGTAAGGCCTCAACAGCTGAAATTTTAACCCAACATACCTTGATACACCTAGTAAATATCCTCCAATCCATTTGGAATGGGCTCATGGTTTGAGATTTATAGCCTTACGAAGTTGAAGGACCCTCATATGTCATCTAGAAGCCCCAAAAGGTCAAAGTAGTCAAAGTGGTTTAAGAGATTTTAAAAGGTAATTATTAAAGTGAAGTAATGAGTGTATTATAATTCAAAGTGAATACAAAATAAATTATTTCAATAATAAATTTAATGGAGAAATTAGAATTGGGTTAACCCTAAAATAAGGAAAGTGGGGCCAAGTGACCTAGAAGATGTTTTTAAGGAAGCTACTTGGTGAGTATAAATAAGAGGCAAGGCTCTCTCATTTTAATCACACTTGAGCATATTGAATATCTATAGGTGTCTAAGGTAACCAAGGATATCTAAGCCAAAATTCTGAGGGAAGGTGAAGAAAAGAAGGCCGAAATGCAAGGAAGGACAAATTCTTTTGATGGTCTTTTCTAAGGTATGTTATTTACATGCCATCTCACTATTTTCGCTATAACTTGTTTTCCATAGTGATTCAAAACATGAAATTGATATTCCATTGTGAATAAATATCCAAGTATTTGTGGTAAAAAATTCATCTTTTGGGTCATTTTATTTTTGGAGTTACACTTCGTGGAAAATAGGGTTTGTGGCTAGTCCTGAAACTAGTCAAAAATAGGTGTTTTAGGTAAAAACGTCATAACTTATTCATAACAGATCCAAATTTTGTGAAACCAAATGTGTTGGCTAGGATATAGTCTGTAGTATGTTGTGTAATAGTTTCAAATCAATTAAACAAATATTCCATGCGAAGCATGCTCTACAAGGTCGCTCTCTAGAACAAGCCATAATTCAACAAGGTATGCCATTGTTTCTATAACTCATTTTCTAAGACGTTCCAAGTAGTGAAACCTGGAGGAATTGCATGAAAAACACTAAATAACAATGTTTATCAGTTTCAGATATTTATACATTACAGGTACAAATTTATGATTACTTCAAGTTAGGGTTGTTGACTAATCCAAAACTAGGCATGTGAGACTAAAGAAAAGATTGACGAAAATGCTAGTCTCTTATTGTTGAAGTTAAGGAAGGTTTGCAGGAATGTGATCATATATGCTAGGTCTATTACATAGCTACAAATAAATTTGGATGATGAAATTGACGAGGGATTTTGGTTGAGGTACATGTTGAGTACATGGTTGAGACAAGCAGTTGATGAGTTGGTACATACATGAGGTGTATAGTTGATGATGTTGGTACATATTGATGAGTCATAGTTGATGATTAGTTGAAACATGATTGCTACATACTTGGATGCACTTGTTTATGGTATAGGTTGATTACAGGTTATTTGGTACAGGTTGGTGCATGGTTGATGCACTTGTTTATGGTACAGGTTGATTACAGGTTGAGGTATAGGTTGATGCATGGTTCAGATTTATTGGTGCAGGTTTACAGCGGTATATCTCACAGTGACAGGTTGATAGTGGTTCCATCATTCTACTTCTACTTTAGGGTGGCAGGATGGGGAAAGGACAGGTAGTTTTAGCCACCTTTTGGTTGTATCCAGAGAACATAGGGGGTTGTAGCCTCCTTCAGGTTGTAGCCAGAGAATTGGGGAGTTGGAGCTTCCCTTAGGTTGTCGCCTGAGAAGCTAGGGGGTTGGAGCCTCCTTCAAGTTACAGCTGGAAAACAAAGGAAGTTGGTGCTTCCAATGAATGTAATTCTTCCAGACATATAAGAAAAAACATTCTGTGGTTTTCTCCTGATTTAGGTTTCTACGTAAAACATTGGTGTGTTGTGTATGTGTATGTTTGTTCATTTGTTCATTGCTTATTTACTGTGCAATTATTGGATGATAATGCTTCATTGATATAACACTTGGATTATATGGTAAAAAAGGATTAAATTTCTCTATTACTGATTCACCCCCGCTCTTAGTAATCCAATAGATAGCACATCCCATGACCGAGCCTCGTATGGAGAGGTGGACCAACCTTTACCCTAGGTTGAGGAATGAGCTCTCAACTTTCAAATTCACTGCTAACTTCTTCGCATGGTGGAGACAATTAATGGTTATTGAGGACTTCCCCTATGCCGGGGTAGAATTCAGAGGTAGTGCAAACCTATTACTTCCCAAGGGAATCCAATGACATGCATCAGGTATGAAACATAACCTTGCAGCATACATTTTTTTATATGTTTTTGGTTTTACAATGAGGAATCTAAACTATTTTGTTTCATCACGCAGACAGAGGTGCATCACATCCAACAGATATGCCGACATTGGGGCATCCTGGATATGCACAGGAAGTGGTTAAGTACGACGTCGTAGCGGGAGGGATACAAGAGGTAGAGAGGAACCTCCGGGGTTTGACGATGGGTGTCCCACCCCTCAGGAGGAAATATGTGCATCTACACTTGTAGTGACATATAATTGGGGTTTCTAAAAGCCTCAACCATTTGCTTCATTAGGTGACATGAGTAGTAGTGTGTTATGCAGAGCACAATGTGATACAAGAGGATGATTAGGGTCCTTAGTTGATTTTTTGTAGTCCTTATGACAATATTATGGGTATGAAGGCCCAAGTTTTTGCCTCATGATGTACATTTTGATGATGTATTTTGAAAAAACTTTTGCTACCACGCATATATATATATATATATATATATATATATATATATATATACGAGTTTTTTCGTGCCTATATATGTTGCATTTTTTATCTTATGTGATGTTTTTGTGTACATATGATTTATGTTTCAAATTTTTTTATCTATGCACAAGATACCAATCCAACATGTAATTATCTAACGAATCCGAAGTTGTATTGAGTTCTCTCGATATGTGTCTGTATTGGAGAAATTCAAACGATATTTCGAGATGACGAACCCCTAGGTGGAGATGACGTAAAACTGAGTTGTGAACGACGTACTCATGATTAAGTCAATGGACCATGAGTTGAGAGTTTAGGTTGATAATCAATTAAGTTATACCTAGAGAGGAGGCTTTAGTTAAAATTCCGATGAAGGCATGATATTTTTCCATGTTATTGGTCGCATATCCGAGGTAAATTCCTCCTAAACTCACCAACTTTCCAGAGTGGTAGATGACCTAAGCTACAGAAGTGATGTTCTGGGTTTGTCGACTAGCACCATTCCCAAACCTGAAATATATGAGAAAGGGTGATGTCATCTGTGCATTCAATCACGAAGCAAATTATAAGCAGTTGAGACAAAACTCGTGTGTGCAAAAAAAAAGACACACCAAGTCAAGAGTATATAGTACAATTGTGTACAAATCACACATGTGAGATATTCTATGCATAGTACTTCTTGAGGTAAAGCCTATTTCAGGGCTCACCGAGAGATATTCCATTGTAATTGACTAACTCATAGGAGCCTCTATGTAGCACAAACTTTATGATATAAGGCTCGTGCCACATGGGTTCTAATTTTCCTGCCCCCATCTTGTCACGATCTTGATCAAAGACTAGGACCAATTCTCCTTTTGCAAAAGCACGAGGTCGAACGGATTTTTCATATTGATGTTTTATTAGTTTTTGATATGTCTCATTGATGAGAGTATCATCACGACGTGTTTCTTCTAACTTGGTTAAATATAGGAATCGTTCCACTTCAAACAAAGTGTGAGGTGGGAGTTCTATGGTAAGTTTCAACGAAGGGATCTCACATTCGATTTGTAACACCTCTTCTATGTCGTATACCAACTGGAATGGCGTCAATCCAGTGGAAGTTTTCACTGAAGTTCGATAGACCCAGAGTGCAGAGAAGAGTTGCAAGTGCTAAGAGGTTTTGTTTTTTCCCACCATGCATTGGAACATGGTATTCAAGACTTTGTTGATGGATTCAAATTATCCATTCGACTGAGGATAGTAGGGGGATGATTTTTCATGGAGAAAACCCAACTTGGTGTGAAATTCACTCATCATCTGGTTCTAGAAGTGCGAGCCATGATCAGTTACAATATCTTGTGGGACACTGAATCAAGTTATGATGTAGTTAAACACAAAGAGTGTTGCAGTGCGGCCATTGTTAAGGAATGTAGGCGTATCCTCGACCCATTTAGTGAAGTAATCAATGACAATGATGATATAATTGTGCCCCCTGACTGAGGTAGGATTACATTGCATAAAAGTGATGCCCCATTTTGCAAATGGTTCGACGATGATAATGGGATGCAGTGGAGCAGGCTAGGTACGTGATTTCTTCTGAAATATTTGACAGAGTGGGAATTGTTTAACGACCTCGATGCAATATTTGAATATAGAAGGCCAAAAAGAATCGACACAATATTTTCTGGGTTGTAGCCATCCAAGAAATATTACTGCCACAAGCTCCAAGGTGGCAGTAATTTAACACTCTTTCAACCTCGTCATGGGTTAAACAAATTCATAGGACAATATCAATGCCACATAGGTACAATGTGTCATCGATGATGAGGTAGCGTTTGGAGTGGTGTTGAATGCGACGTCATTTGTCGTGTGATATGTTCGGCTAAAAAAATTGGGTTTGGAGATAGAGAAGAATATCTTTGTACCAAAGATCATACATACTAATGAGGAACAAGGATTCATTAGGAAGAGAATCATTGGGCTCAGTATCTTCATCAGTATAGGGAAGATCGCAAATCAATTCCGCAAAAACCAACAACTTCTTAGATTTTGATTTAGAAAATTTGAGATCGAATTCCTGGACAATAACAATCCATTTGGAATATTTTTCCCCAAGTACTTGGTGAGTCAAGATGTGGTACATGGGGTTCGAGTCTGCGATGACCATGATAGTGCATAACATAATGTAATGGCGAGATATCTAGATGAAAATAACTGTTTCTAGAGCCAAATTTTCGACATGCGAATATCAGAGCTCGGGACTAGATAGATTTTTACTCAAATAGTAGATCACATGTTCGTCGTCATCACTATCCTCTTATACTAACACCATAGCAATAGTGGAAGTAGAGGAAAACAAATAAAGGATATAGTCTTTCGCATAATCTGGTGGGTGCAAAAGAGGTGTTTTAATCAAGGCATTCTTAAGGGCATCGAATGAGCATTGAGCAGTTTCATCCCAAATGAAAGGGGTATATTTCTGGAACAATCTCATAAATCCTTTAGTGATTTCATCGTAATTACAAACAAAACACCGCAAAAAGGTTTTCTTCCCTTGCAAACTTTGAAATTGAGTGAGGTTGTTGGGAGGAGGTAAATCTAGAATGTCTTTGACTTTTAAGGGATCCACCCTAATCTCGTCTCTGGAGACTACAAAGTTGAGGAGGCATCCTAATTCAACAACGAAAATAAATTTATGGGGCTTCAAACGTATGTGGTAAAACTGACATCGAATAAAAATGGATCGTAGGTGACTGATGTAGTCTCATCGATGAGATGAGTGAGACGGTAAGTCATTGAGGTAGGGTTCAACAATATGTTTGATATCATGGAATGTGTATTGTTATCGCTCAGTTTGTAGGAAATTTTTAGGTAACTTGGAGTCAAGGCTCAAAATGGCGTAACAGGAGCTTCCCCACCCACTGTCACCTCGATGGGCAGCTCTTTCTATTTAGGGTGGCTAATCCCAAGGGAGACGTCCCTAGTAATCTGGGGTTCTGAAGGAGAAGGATCAAGAGTTTAAGGATTCAAAGGCTTAAGGTAAGCTTTCCCTCCACAGATTACTGCCCAAATGATAGTCAAGGAAAAGATCTTCCACTGAAATGGCACCTGTTTGCGAGACAAGGCAAATAAAACTAAAAATTTGTTGCAGTGGTTAGTACTTCAAAGCATCAATGACTATCTTTAATATATATATGAGCAATATTGGATGTAATTATTGACGAAGTCAATGATTGCAATTAGAGACAAAGGCTTATAATACTTCTTCAATAAATACAAAATGATACTTTACATTCAATGTATAAGATCAATCCTTAATATATCACAATGCAATATCATAAATCTGCTCATATAAATATTGTTGCTGCGTCACTATTGCAGATTTAGGGTGACGTCAGCCCTAGTATTCGGTCAATTTTTGAAGACAATGAGAGGAATGTTTTGTCAAACAAACTTATGAAAATAATCAGCAACTCAAAGCCTATCAAAAGGGTGACAAATGTCAAAACGTTTTAAGGCCAAACAAGGGTTTTAACAGGTATGACGTCACCTATATTGTTGTTGGTTAGTTTGATAGGTTAGCTAGACAAAGAGGAGAACATTTTGCTAAATTATCCAATGAAAATGCTTAATTCCTCTATGGCTACAAAGGGATGAGTCAACCGCAACTTTTAGTCCAAACACAAGTCTAAATAAGGCAAGACATCATCATCAATTAGGGCTAGTCTAGACGCTAGGTTTAGTTAGGGTTTCAAATTTAAAGAGTTTGAAAGAGTTGTTTTAGCACATACACCTCAACGTTTTGTTCTTAGACTAGTGCCTTGGGTTAATGGAGTCAATTGAAGAAAGGCTAATGGCTTGGAAGGACTTAAACCTAAGGACAAGAGGATTAGGTTTAATGGTGTTGCAATGGCAGGGCCACCAAATCAAAACCCTAAGGGGAGAAGGCTCATTCCGGTGTAGCTAGAGCTAGGCCTCATGCTCCTCCCTCTTTCCTTAGGACTCTTTGGCAAAATAGCTAGCTTCAAACTATAAGTCTAGGGCTGAAAAGTGTTGCTTGGGGACAAGGCTTTTCAAAACCCTAAGGTCAAAACCCTAGGTGTAAACTAAATTAGGCCTAGGACGTCTTCCTCCTTCAACTTATAATTCAAATCTAACTCAGAAAAAAGAAAGGCTAGTGTAGCTATGGCTAGGCTAAACCTTCTTTAATCAATGGCTAACAAGCTTTCATCATGGGGACATGAAGCCACAACCTACTTGTGTGTTGGCTCCCTAGGGTTTCAATGATTAAGCAAATAATAGCAATGTAACCATACAAATAAGCAATTCTACCTACAACCATTCAATAAATAAGTTTTGCATGCAAAATTTACTTACATATCCATGAAGAGAATAATCAAAACCTAGTTGTAACACCTTCCAATGATAAAAAGCACCATGCATATGCCAAAGATAATCCTCCAAGTGTAGCGCGTCAACTCCAAAAGACAAGAATAACCAAGACAAAGACTAAAAAGATATCTCTCACGAGAGAGAAAGTTATGTTATGTCCAAATGAGGCTAAAACGTCCTCAATTTATATCATCTCTATGACCTTTAATTAACAAATAGGTCATTAAAAACAGCCGACAAGGCTGACTTTACAATATTTCATTATTTGTCACTTAAAATGCTAAAAA
>ML818892.1:61731-73349 GCA_009831015.1 Picea engelmannii
GACCAGAGGACACTGCCTTGGCTTGGTGGCCAGAGCTGACAGCGTTACCCACTAGTATCTTCACAGAAATGAGAAGGTTGGCTCGTGATGAGACCCCCTTTCCTTTGGCCATGCAACCAAAGGTCACTGCCCTGGTTTGGTGATCAGATAATGGAAATGTCATACTGCTAAATACCTATGAACATAATGGGTCGGCTCGTGATGAGACCTCCCATCCTCTTGATTAGCTCTTGCATTTATTTATTTTATCATTTTTCTTAGGGTCCCTTAGTTTCTTATCGAGAGGCCTTTTATTTCCTTCTCGGGGATCCCCTGGGCGAAACATCTCTACGTTTTATTTCCTATGGATTTTATCTTTTAACAGCTGCTTTTACCCCCTGGGCCTTTAGCCCCTTCTTCCCACAAGACAAAATGTACCCTAAGAGGTCATCCTAATGGCTAGACTAGGGGAATGGGATGGATGAGTGGGGTATAAGATGTAAAAGTGATAAGATGGTGGGAGCAGACGATGGCTCTGCAAACCCCCCTTGGTGGCTAACCAAAACCCATGAATACCAGCTTTCTAAGTTACCCCATCAATCACCCCAACAGTGGTCAAGTGGATTAGTGTAAGATCCAAGCAGTCATCAGAAATGAAAGGAACCTAATGCATATATAAGAAGGTTATAACAATCAAATATGATACATACCATGATACCTCGGACCAATTACCTCATGGAGCAAGAGTCCTCTCTGATGCAAGCCCAGGTCGGTAGTGATGGAAGCTGCTACTGCTGACAGGACAAGTCTAGCTAAGAAGAAGAAATATGGGCCCTCCAAGGCCACACTCAAGTCAATCTCGCTCTCAGTACTGCATGTCTAGGACCATGTGGGCCTCGAGACATGATCTCCTAGTTATCCCTAGATATGGGGATAACATGTATGACATGGCCCGCTGAAAAGTAGCTCCAACGTTTTTAATACCAAAAGGTATTTTCCAATAAGAGAATATCCCCCAAGGGAATATGAAGGTTGTTTTATGTTGATCAACCGATAGGATGTTGATCTGGTTGTCTGCAGAAAATCCATCCATGAATGAAAAAATGATGCTCCAAGTGCAATTATCAATAATTTGGTTGATAAAGGGTGTAGGGTAATTGTATTTTGGACAATCCTTATAAAGATCCCTATAATCAATGCAAACATGAATGGTCCCATTTTTCTTAGCCACGGGAACGATATTGGAAACCTATTTGGTCAAAGGGACAGAATAAATAAAACCAAACTTCAACAATTTTTTGACTTCTACCTTTATTGCTATGGTTTTCTTAGGATGAACCAGGTGAAGTTTTTGTCTTAAAGGTTTAACGCCTGGGTAAGTTTTTATCTCATGCACAATGATCGATGGATCAATCCCTAACATTTATTTGTAACTCCAAGTGAAAATGTCGCGTAATTATTTGAAAAAGGCGATATAACTTTCAACTTCTTTAATTGAACAATTTGCACCGAGATGAATGTTTTCCACAATACCTTGTTTGATTGATATGTCGATGGTAATTGTAGAAGATATGTTTACCAAATTCCATTTGGAGATGGTATCCTGAGTGAATATTGGAGATTGGGGAGAATTGGTGATATCACTAGGAAATATAGAGGATATATCTTTCTCAATTTCATCCAAATTTAGAAGAAAGGACGAACGATGGTGGTTTCCATCCCATAGTGCCTCCTCGATGTTAATAATTTCCATAATAGATTCATCCGATGGAAAAATATGTAGGATTTAATCAAAAGTAGAGGATAGGGACATTAACCAGGATGGTAACAAGTAAGTTGTAGACGCTAGCAGATGTTAGTTTTCTGGTGAAGGAGAGGCAGACTGAATGGCGTCGTATTCAACCTCTATAGGACTAAGTGGGATGGTGTCACCTAGTGCGTCAAATTCTAAAGGACTAGGAATGATCCATGGATCACATGATTCGTAGGATTGATGTGCCATAGTCGAGATCATATCGATCGTTGTGATATGTTGCAAAGTAGGAGGAAGCACTATAGGAAAGGTACCCATAAGTGAAGACTCTTTTAAAAGACCTACTCCAACACTTTTGTAAGTGACATTGGAATATCCTAGAAAAGGAATGTTGTTGGTTGTGGGAGTGCGAGCATCGGGGGTGAAAAAATCTAACTGATCGATGGTCACAATTTTACCTTGATGGGGAAACTAGATACATCAAAACATCGATGAAGTGACGAAAGTCATGGAATAAAACCAACTTCTCCTTAAAAACAAGTTGTAATTGAGGGGAGCATCGACTACCTCACCATCTACTGTTACAGTCTTGCCTCCCAATTGAACAACTAAGGACTGTAAAATTCCATGAGGATGGAATTCTCTCCCATTGAATGCTCGTAACATAGTAGGGGATAATCCAATGGCATGACACATGTGGAAGCTCCCTCATCCAATATCGTGCGATGAATATGTTGATTGTGGACGAAAAAATTGATATGGAAAGCAAGATAGTGAGAGAGTCACGATTTAAAATTATCAAGGTTAAACGTGATATTATCAGATGATTCAGGATCTATTGCTCCGATGGCTTCCAAGAGAGTCCTACGTTGACTAGGGAAATTTTGTATAACTTCGAGAGCTGACATAGAACATGCTGATTGGGCCAAATCTTCAACGATGTTTTAGTTTTGAGCAACATGTGAATTAGGATTAAAAGTCGACTTTCAAATTGTGCACTTGGGTGGGCGTAATATAGATTCAAGTTAGGTTTCTTAATCTAGATTTTCCTAGATGGAGGAGTAACGATGGTGGATGGTGGATCCATTGTAATACCATTAGTTATTTTTTCCTTATGCAGTTTATTCATAGGTGTGTCATATGTCGTAGTACGAGTGGTCAAATCTATCCCATTAAACATGTAAATGTGTGCACTCGATCAAGCTTCCTCAATAGGTGGATGATTTGGATTTCTTCATGCCGGAGGTGTAGGGGCTTGTGCAACCAGTGAATGTTGTTGTGGAAAAGGCTATGTCAACACAGCAGGTTGGGAATTTCCTTTAAAAAATTTTGTAACTTCGTTACAATGAGGACAATCTCGTGTGTAGTGATTGTCACCACAAATGAGACATGAAAATTTTGGTTTTCGTTGTGGTTTTTTCTCATTATCATGTGGTTGAGTTGGTGTTTTTGGATTTTCATTTTGATTATTGTTTTTCTTTGGTTTATTTTTCATTTTATTCTCCCCCCCAACTGTTGCGGAGAAGCAGATTGAACTGCATTCACCTCAGAAATTTGAGTTGGGGTGGAGGTGTATGAGAGTGAAGTTATTCTAGTAGTGGGGGTAGTAACTGAATGATTAACTATGTCAGTCGACTATGAGTTGGATTGGGTTTTGACGGAACTGATAAATCCATCTGCTTGAGTTGCAGAGGACAGTTTTGATGGATCGGTTGACCTACGGGGAGCATTCAAAATTAATTCATACAAATTACCATATTGGGAATAAACCAATTCTAGATACTGGGCATGAGCAATGTCTTTCTCTTCGGTAACAACACCACCCATGGCTACGTCATTGGAAATCTGAGGTAAAAGAGATTTAGTGAACCACTCATCTAGTAATTGGTCAAGAATGGTTGCTTTGATCAACCATCATCATCGTCTCCACTCATGAATATGATCAGAGATACATATGGATCAAGGGAGGTCAATATTTTTGTACCAATCTCATAATAGATGGATAATTGAAAGTGCATGAGAAAATCCATGGAAAGGGAATTAAAATATTGAAAAGTGTTTCATTGTAGCTCAATGTACCATTTGGTTGTTGAACCCATAAGTGTCCACTGGAAAATACATAACCAAATAGAATCATCCATTATTGAATTTGATGAACACCATAGATGAAAAGTCATAACATGGTTGTTAGGTTCTTCGCCAGGTTTACCGTCAAATTTCGGGATATCAAAGGGTAATTTAGTAGGGATAGTTGGCTAGAAAGGAGAATGTAATATGGGATCATTTTTCAATCTCAATAGATCTCATAGATATAGAGTGGCTAAGAATGGTAGTTGTCGATTGACCTGAGGATGATACTAGTGTGGCATGGGGACACCAGTAGGTCCGTAAACTAGTTGAGGTGGATAGTTGTAGCCAGGAGGCCCTCCTAGGAACTATTGTTGTTGACCAGCAAAGGTAGGGTTCATCTGTTGTTGAACGTTTATGAAAGGATAAGGGAAACCCATTTGGACTTGGGGAGGATAACGAGTGTAACCTATGGGAGGATAGTTTTCTTGATTAGCTTGAGCTGGCTAACCAGTGTTACCTTGAGGAGGATAACTAGTGTTACCTTGAGGAGGATAACTAGTGTTACCTTGAGGAGGATAACTAGGTTGTCCTTGAGGAGGGTAAGGATGTGGCCCTTGTGGAGGATAATATTGTTGACCTTGAGGAACCCAAGTGGGATTCAGGACCCTCGGGAAAGGTTTTCTAGAATGTAATCTAGAAGGATTGGGATTCAATATTCCTCCTTGTGGGTTGGGGTGTGATGGAACTCCTTGATATGGTTGATCAAACGTACCTCCTTGGGGTGGTCCCCAGGATTGTGGGGGGTTTCCTATAAAAGAAGGTTATCTCCCTTCCATCGATTGGGTAAAAAATGGGGTTTGACCGATGAAAGGGGATTCCCCCCTAGTCGAAACGAGTATGTGTGAGAATGGTTGTCCTCTGGGAGGGATGTGTCTACTAGATGGGGTTTCCCCCCAATTGGGATTTGTCCCGCAATTAAGTTTATGAGTGTGGAAGGCTTCTATATTCTGTAATGAAAAGTTGTGCCAATAGGGTTATGTGTAATATAATGAGCTTTGGGTTGAATAGGTAAGGTAGGATTAACTGTCAAAATACTTTGCACGTGACTAGGTAACATGATTCCAATGTCACTTTGAACTTGTACTAAGGTGGTAGTAGTATTGACTATTTGTTCGATGGGATGGTTGATAGTCTGACCCAACCGTTCTTCCTTGGCACTAGCAAAGGTAGGAGGGTCAAAAGGTGGTCGGCTAAAATTAAATTTCTCATAAAGGTCATGTCCCAATGAAGTTATCCATATAGAACGAACATGATTTTGTTGTGGATTTACCATTTTAGTATAACGAACATGGGTCATGTATTTTCCATTAAAATTTGGTTCTATTGGTTCCATATCCAATCGATTGTATGGACTTGAATGTAAGTGAGGGTAATATTCTACTATAACATTACCTGAGGAATCCAATCGGACAAGGAGTGGATCGAGAGGTATTTTCAAAATGGGGTTGATAGGAAGGGTGCCTTCCTCAATCGTAACCAAGTATCTCTTGGGATTCAATATCAAAGGAGTAGCAACACTCCCAACATTTGAATAGTTCTCAACCTCCTCATAGTAAGTGTCTTCGGGTGAGTTAGGAGGTAAGGGTTCGTAGCCTTCTATAGGAAACCCTTGCATCCCATGTGATCTACGAATACCTTTATCAACTACTGTCTCAATTTTGAAAGGCAATAAAGTAAACAAACAACACTTGCTAAAAAATCTAGAAAACCAATAAGAAAATGATGCCTTCTCTCAGTGAACGTGCTAGTTGGCGATGAAATCCAACATTGCGTGATCAAAGTGAGAAGGGTATAGGACATGGGTGGGTGGATCAGTTACGTTGGGGACCTGCTTAATAGACTTACACCTTGGTACAAGCTTCCTCACTATTTTACCCGTGGATTACCCTCTAATGAGCCCGAGTGAGTTTGACCAGCGTTTTTTCCAAGTACAATGAAGACTTCCCTTCACCATCACCTCGTGTAAGGACCCTAAATATTGTGGCTACTAATGATACCAACTCCTAGTCAGCCTCCGGGTGAGTACAATCAATAGTCAAGTCTGAACATATGGGTAGGATATCAAGTCCAAAATGCTTCAAGATAAATGAGGATAAGTGGACCCCAAATAGATTTTGAATTCATGAAGCTCCGAGACCAAATGAAGAAAATTGAAACTCAATAATAACCCACAATATACGATGTGACTACTACGAACTATTAATCCTCGGAGGGATAATCTTCATTTCTCTCTCAAACGTGACCTCGTGCGTAACCCTTGTGTGAGAGGGCGATCACAGCTATGCTTATACAAAAATTGGATTTACTCTCCCTATCGCAAGATTTTGAGTTTTTATTGAATGCTTTGGAGATTTATTCTCACAGTCTATTCCAAATCTCTAGTCCTAGTCTATTGTTGTTGTAAATATATTCAAAATAAGAACTTACTAGATTGACTTTAATTAGCATTGATTTTAGTGGTTTTTCTTTACACAAGGGTGAATGATAGTGAAACTAATGATGGTTGATACACGACTCCAAGAAAGATAAAAAGAATGAGATGTAATTTTCTCTTTTCAATGAACTTATAATTATGGGAAGGAGAAGATTTTCTTTTTCATTCACTAACAAGCACTTAAGAATGCAAAAATTTCATACACTTATGTTCTCAACAAGAATCCAAACAGTTGTCGAATTATAAAGAAAACCTTTCCGAAATCCAAAAACCAATGCAAAAAAGTATTCATTTGTTTGATTGTAAATGTAAATTGAATAATTCGTCTAATGCTTCTTGTTTCAATAATCATGAAAAATGACTTCACTATTGCGACTTTGGAAAAGAGGAAGCAAAATAATACAAACAAAGACACTCGCAGTAATCAATAAGAGACTAAAATAAGAACAAACTATCTATTCATAGAAAAACACCAATAAAAAAAGAATCACACTTAAAAAATATTCCAGAAATGAGTAAGGTATCAAAGAATAAGTAAACATTACTTAGATCAATGAATTTCCTTATAACAATCTCCAATCAATCATATGAACGAAAAGAGAAACAAAAAGAACCCAAGTTTGAGGAAAAACGATCATTTTTGCGATATGGAAAGACAACACAAAACCCAATCAAAATCTAAAAGAGTCAAAAGAAGCAAGTTGTAACTCAAACAAAAGACAAGATCTGATAGAAAAGGATCTGAGATAGAGAAAAAGACCCAAGAACTACACCCAACAAACAGACACTCAATAATTTTTCAAGGCAAGAAAAATCGATGCTCTGGTAGTAACAACACCAGAGTGCTAGAATGCTCCCTAATACACTCTAGGGGAGCGTTGATCAAGCTATAAGCACTTCGAATTAAACAGGAGAGGGTGTTGGTTTTGAGAAAAGTTTTGGAAAAACCAAGAAAATTCAAAAACTCAGGAAAGTTTAATCAGAGACTCTGTAAGACAAATTTAGCAAATATAACAAATGTATGGATACATCAAATAAACAAACGAGATATGAAGATAGGAAAAAGGCGAGGAAAAACCAAGGAAATAACCAAAACTGAAAGCTTTGCTCCCCAATAGAGTCGCCAATTTCTGTTATGGAATAAATCCCCTATGGATAGGTGAATATTCCCTTGGATCCTAAACCCCTAATACCAAGACAGAAAAACACAAATGGACACTGCCATCTCTTTGAATTCAATTTTACCAATCAAAGAGAGAGAGAGGGAGAAAACGTGTGATGCACCTTGTTTTGAAGTTTTCCCTCACTGTTTCCAATTGAGTTTGATCTTCAAAATCCTTAGCAAAACTTGACACCTACAATGCAATGGACAACAAATAGAAACAAAGAACTCCTACTCTACGAGATTAGATTAAGCAAATCCATCTAGAAAAATAGAAAATCACATGCAAGAATACACAATATTGAAGGGAAGATGCCAAGTATATTGATGAGAACTTTTAAATACATAATTGCAATCATGTATGGTGTTGCAACATCCTCTCTAAGTCCTCCTCGTCCAACCCCTTTTTTGAAATATCCACAATCAGAATGAAAATGCTTTTGCTGATTATTTCCTCCTTGTTCACCATCAAAATGCCTCCATTTATAGGATTTGGGAGGCCCAACCACCTTGGTTATATTTGGGATTAGTTGAGGATATGAATCCATTAGTTGTGGTATCTCCCTTAGATTCATCCTAAGGGTTAGATTCAAGCCAAACCAACTCGAATCATCCCTAGTTGTTCTTAGAGAAAAAGGGGATTTCTTCCCAATATTTATGCAACCAATCGACGCTCCTTTACAATGGGAAACATAGTGCTACAATGATCCCTTCTAGATATACAAAGAGCGCTAGCACTCCCTACATATGATCAGGGGAGCATTGATCTTCCAAAAATTGTGAAGATGACCAATTCTCATAGAAAAACACTTTGTTTCTTTTGTCAAATGATGTGGCCTCTTCTTCTAACATGTTTTATGGGTCATATCAAGTGTTATCATGGTGTCATTCACGATGCGATGATTATGTGATGAAAATGAAACATTTATGACACTTGCAACAAAAGAGTGACAATTACGAAACTTACAACAATGAGAATGCGAGATTATCAAAGTGAGGAATTTTGATGTGGATGAGTATAGTCTACACGACTTTCATTTTAAATTTTTGTTAACTGCCACTGATGAGAATCCCAAGTCAGTCATGGAGGAAGTCTACTTGACAAAGGGTAGTGTTTGGAAGGATTCCATGGTCAAAGAGATGGAATCCTTACACAAGAATGAGATGTGCGATTTGGTTGAATTACGTAGTGGAAGAAATATCATCAGTAGCAAGTGGGTGTTCAAGAAAAAAGTGAACATGGAAGGTCAAGTCGATAATTTCAAATATTGAATGGTAGTGAAAGGATATTCCCAAGTAGAAGGAGTCGACTTCGATGAGATATTTTCACTTTTTGCAAAATTAACTTCCATTAGAGTACTAATGTTTCTGGCTACAACATTTGATATTGAAATAGAGAAAATGGATGTCAAGACAACGTTACTACATGGGGACTTGGAAGAATAAATCTACATGAAATATCCTAAAGGAATTATAGAAAAGGGAAATAAATTTCTAGTGTACAAGTTGAAAATATACATTTATGGTCTAAATAAATCACCAAGGATGTGGTACCAAAAGTTTGACACATACATATTTAGTTTGGGATTTGTGAGAAACAAAGATGATCACTATATATATTACATGGAAGAAGGTGGGAATTTCATATATGTAGAATTGTATTTTGATGACATGTCTCTAATAAAAAACTACATGGATGTGATAAAGGAGGTAAAGAAGAAACTATTCTCTAAGTTTGACATGAAGGATCTTGGTCCAATGAAATTCATTCCGGGAATGGATATGAAGAGATATACGATAGTTAGAAATATTTGGTTGAATCAGAAGATGTGTATTGAAACAATCTTGAAACACTTCAACATGCAAGATTGCAAACTTGTAAAGGTGCCAATTCTAGTGGGAGCGAGGCTAATTGTTGAACAATGTCCAAAGGCACAGGAAGGAATAGAGGACATGGCACATGTTCTCTATGCCAGTGGTTTTGGTAGTATGATGTATGTGATGGTCTTCACTTGACCAGACATTTCCCATGTAATGGGAGTGTTGAGCAGATACATTTTGACACTGAGAAAATATCATTGGACAATTGTCAAGAGAGTATTTAGGTATTTGTGTGGCACAGAAGATTATGCTATATGCTACCAAGGGAAATTTGGAGTTGACAGTAAAGTATATGTACATGGATTTGTCGAAGACGAATGGGATGGAGATCTAGATCAACGAAGGTCGACTAGTGTATATGTGTTCAATATGTTCAGTGGAGAAATCAATTGGATGAGTAAGCAACTTGCCATCATAGCCTTTTCAACAACAAAAGTTGAATACATGGTAGACACTCATGTAAGCAAAGAATCAATATGGCTGAAAAGACTGTGTTTAGGGATTGGGTTTGAGGAGAGAGATATGAAGATAAATTGTGACAATCAAAGCACAATATTTTTGACAAAGAACCCAACCTACCATTCCAAAACTAAGCATATTGATGTACAATACCATTTCGTAAGAGACATGGTGGAAAAAATCAAGGTAATGTTGGAAAAATTATTAACTTTGGAAAAAATAGTAGACTCTTTGACCAAGTTTGTGAGTGTTGTGAATTTGTCTTGGTGTAGAGAGGCAATGGGCATTGTTTCCCTAGGTATGTGATCTAAAAATCAAGAAGACTTGTATTCTTGAAAATATTTGCAAGTTAACTTTTATGTATTAAAATGCAAATGGATCAACTTTGCAACACAACTTTAATAGGATTTCCTCATTCAAGATGCATATAAACAGCAGCAAAAACAGTGAACAGAAAACACATAACACAACAAATCATAAAGGAGTTCACTCCTCTCTTGGGATACATCTCCTAGTCTAGCTTCCAATGGATCATTTGTATTATATTCTCAAAGTGATAAAAAAAAATGTGATTTACAATGCTCAAAATGCCAAATAGACTGCTCCAATGGCTTTAGAATGTCCAAAAACCCCTAGCTGGGCTTTTTCGGCACCTCATTTGGCCATAAATTGAAGAAGATAGGCTTCCTGGAAGTCCCCCCTTCAAACTTGTTGTCTCTACATCTACAAAACGCACCTTTGTTGTCTCAAACTAGCCCACATGCATATTTAGGTGTAAAAACTTAGCACAGGATGCAACCGTGTGAACCATGCAAACTATAGGACAGTTACGGGCGCACCTAGCCCCTAACCGTCAAGGGCAAGGTTGTATGACCCATGTGACCGCGCACAAGTATTAACATAGGCTCATGTTCCACAAGCCAATGGTAAAAGGAAAAATGGCGGGTCGTTTGTATAACTTTTGGAACCAAAACAAAACACAACCGTGTGTGTGCACCAAATGGTATAACATTGGGTCATATGTTAATACAATGTGCAACCAAGGGATGGGGCTAAGCCCCAGCCCGGTCGTGCCCCAACTATACACATATGAAAACTTATATAAATATTTTACCACATATATAACAAGGAACAACTAGTGGCGTGCTGGTTGGTGGCTCTTCCCAAGTCTCTCCCCCCCTGCCCGAAGGTCACAGGGTCAACTCCGGCCAACGACAAAATTTTAAACCAATGTATATATGACACATGGAAGCCATTGACTGGGCCACATGTTGTCATCTTGTTCGCTACAAACATGCCATGTCACATGCCAACTATCCAAATAACTGTCTGCCACATGTCATAGGGCTTGCCATGTGTCGTCCATACAGACTGTACGGACTGTACAGTTAGCACCCCTTTTTTTGCCTATTTGTCATTTTGAACAGAACACGATATCTCTCTCTCCCAACGTCCGTTTCAACCCAAATGAGTTGCGTTGGATTCGTAATGACGAATCCCACGCTCCCGTTCAATTTGAAGCGATTCCGAACACTTTGAAGTTTTGAGCAAAATTTGATCCCCTGGATCACACCTCCCCATTGGAAAGATTTTGGACCTCCAAAAGACTATTTTCAGTCTATCTGAATATGAGGGTATATCTCCCTCACTTGTCCAACCTCAATCCACTTGGCTTTTCTTGGATTTGTACCTTTAATACCAACTCGAAGATACTCCACATTTCCTCGTTTTGAAGTTCGCATTCTCCTGTCAAGGATGGTGTCTTCATGCAGTTCTGTAAGATATTCTGGGGAAAAATCATCTATAGAAGGAATCTGAAC